>CAUYQU010006816.1:0-83329 GCA_963574635.1 Cheracebus regulus
CAGCTCCATCAATTCACTTATATTCTTCTCTAAGTTGTCCATTCTCGTTAGCATTTCGTTAAATCTTCTTTCAAGGTTCTTAGTTTCTTTGCATTGGGCTAGAACATGTTCTTTTAGCTCACAGAAGTTTCTTATTATCCACCTTCTGAAGCCTGATTCTGTGAGTTCATCACACTCGTCCTCCGTCAAGCCTTGTTCTCTTGCTGATGAGGAGCTGTGATCCCCTGTAGGAGGAGAGGCATTCTGATTTCGGGTGTTCTCAGCCTTTTTGCACTGATTTCTTCCCATTTTTGTGGATTTATCCACCTGTCGTCTTTGCAATTGCAGACTTTCAGGTTGGGTCTCTGAGTGGACGTCCGGCTTGTTGGTGATGAAGTTTTTTCTGTTTCTTAGTTTTCCTTCGGGGGGCGCCCCTTCCCCACAGAGCTGGGCCTTCCCGGGTTCAGCTGCACTTGTTCTCAGTCCTCAGCGCTTCCAATTGCTGTTCTCCTTGTGGGGATGGGACCAGCGGAGCCCGACTAAATGTTAGGCACCCAGTCCCGTACACTCCGCACCGAGAAGCACCACGCCAGCCAAAAGAGTCGTGCTGGCAACCCGTGTGGCTCCTTCGCCGGGAATCTCCCAGTTTGTGGGCATCAAAAATTCGTCTGCAATTGCGGCATCCACTCACTCTCTGCACTTTCACTGGGAGCTACAATCCCGAGCTACCGCTACGTGGCCATCTTGGATCTCTCTCCCAACATTTCTTTCTTCCTTTTTGTGTTTTTTTGAGATGGAGTCTTGCTCTGTCACCCAGGTTGGAGTATAGTGGTGCAATTTTGGCTTACTGCAAATTCTGCCTCCCAAGTTCAAGTGATTCTCATGCCTCAGCCTCTGGAGTAGATGGGATTACAGGCTTGTGCCACCATGCCAGGCTAATTTTTGTATTTTTAGTAGAGATGGGATTTCACCATGCAGGCTGGTTTCGAACTCCTGACCTCATGATCCCCCCTGCTCAGCCTCCCAAAGTGCTAGGATTACAGGCATGAGCCACCGCACCCAGCTGTGGATTTGAACATTTCTTAAATATGAATTATTCACTGGTCATTGTAGGAGGTGATGTAGATATGCCCCTTTATTTAATATTTTCAATAGCCATGGAGATAATGGGCATTTATTATCCCCAAATAGCTGGAGAGGGTGAAACCCAAGGAGGTGGCACAAGTAATTCCAAGTATAAGGAAAATAATTTAAATTTAAACCTGGCCTTAACAGACTCTACCTATACTTTTATCCATGACAAGTCACTGTCTCTTCATTGAAGAGGCACTCAGTGATCTGTATTTTGTAAAGTCACTGGCTTCACCTTAAATGAGTCTGTAACATTCACTTAGTCACTGGTCTTTATTTTCCGTTCTTAATGTGGCCGGGGTCTACAAAATTTAATTATCTGGTCACTAAGGAGACAGGATTTTAAAACCCATCACACCTAATAGAAACAGTTCCACATATATAATCACCCACACTGTTGCAGCAACAGCAGAGCATATTTAAGGGCAATAGTGGGTTTATTGACTTATTGGCTTGCTTTCCAATAAATGGGCAATTTGGGCTCTTCCATTTTTTTCTTCCATGGTTTATATCCTGACACATCATGACACAATCATAAAATGCCACAGAAGAGAAATAGGAAAAAATAAGGGTCCAGGACATTCACTGGTGATAGGCTCTATTGAAAAATGGAGAGTTTGTTGGATTGAGTTTTACACTGTTTACAGGGTGAAAAAGTGGACTTCGGAAGCAAAAATAGGAATCTTTACCTTTCCTCAATGCCCTTTACCCAAATAGAACAGTTTTCTTAAGCAAAAAGGAGGTAATCAATGAATAATAATAGTTTATCTTTGTATTTTTATATTTTTATAATTCAAAGCTTTCATGTTCCACATCTCATCTGGTAAGAACATAGTGGAAAGATGGACATGTAGGTAAAATCAGTTATCCTCTTTGCCTCTGTTAATCTTCTAATTTATCTTATACAAAGGAATGTAAGAACTGGTTTGGTAGATTATAATAGCATCTTGTGATTAGTGTAACATAGACATGAATAATCTTAAAATAACACTTTTAATATTGTTTTCAGGAGTGGGCAAGCAATTTAGAACTTCAGGCATCCTTGCCCATAATGAGTATCTAGTTTTTATTATGGAAAAGCTCATCTTTATTGAGTCCTTTAAAAACTGTAACAATATATTTGTATTTGTATCCATCAGTTAAACAAACATGAATTTAATGAGAAATAAATGGACTACCTCTATTGAAGGTAGAGCAATCCATAAAAATTCCATCCCCAATTCCCTTAACTTTCAAAGATCATTCAAGCCGCCATAGCTTATGCCATTTATGTCAGATTTCCCAATATTCTGCAAAGTTGACATCCACATACCAGCTGCAACAGAATCATGTGTGATGCATTTTTCAATTATTTAAATTGCAGATTTCAGGCCCTTATGTCACATGGACTAAATTGGAATTTCTAGAAATAAGGCTTAGAAATCGACATTTCAGCAAACTCTTCAAATGACTCATATGCATACCAGGGTATGGGGGAACACTGTGTCAAGTCAATGCTTTTAAAATTGTCTGTGTTTCAATCTATTTAAACCAATATTTATTGAATGCCTCTAGGCATGCGCTACTGTTGTATGCACTAAAGTGCAACATTCAATTCTCAAGTATTCCCTGAACAGTACACTGATACAAATTCCACAATTCCATTCTGAAATGATAACTGTTCATAGGGTGGAAATGATGCCAATCTGGCAGTAAGCAGCCTCTGATCTTCATTGCAGCCCAACACAGCATACACTCCCCTGCTCCTCCATAGCCTCTGAATCACCATCACAAAGCAAATCAAATTGGATTCTAACCATTTTAATTTTCCACCCTGCTCTGGAAATTGCATCATTTGCTATCACGGTTAAAGAAGATGGTGCTCCTGATTAAAATAATTGTACAGTGGGAGCATGGCCAAATGAAAACAAAGTGTGGGGGATGATCATCTAGAGATTAAGGATGGCATTCAAGAGGATGAGCACCCGGGATATTTAGGCAGAGGGTGATTATGAGTAACGGGAAGAAATTAGGCAAAGAATCACTTGCACTGAATACCACAGAAGTTTTGCCAGATCAGCCCTATGTTAGAGCAGAATGATTTCCCAAGAGATGGGTATTT
Source organism: Cheracebus regulus (assembly GCA_963574635.1). Classification (NCBI taxonomy): domain Eukaryota; kingdom Metazoa; phylum Chordata; class Mammalia; order Primates; family Pitheciidae; genus Cheracebus; species Cheracebus regulus. Next base: position 3,212 of record CAUYQU010006816.1, read on the forward strand.
ATCCACAGGTTGTTGGAAGCTGCAAAGAGACCAACAGCCTAATTTTATTTTCTCCCATCCTAAGAAGGTACCATGCCAGAAAAATCTATCACCTAATCAATTTCTATTTACTCTTCATCTAGCAGTTACCTATTCTAAAAACATGTGTATGTTTTTTTTTTTTTCTATTCTCCTAGGCGTCCCTGATATCAAGCATGAATCTTTACACATGGTAGGGGTTTGGTTCTTGTTAAGTATGGAAGGAATATAGAGAAACATAAAGTTTTTCAATTCCCTTACATTGTTTACAGTGTAATGCATTTTTTTAAAAAAACAAACATTGATAATATTAAATATTTCAAATCTGTATACAATTATATAAAAGATATTATATAAAGGTATCATGTAAGTGATGTTACACTATTACTACTGCTATACTTTATTTATCCTGCAGTTTCACAGAAGGAGATGTTCTATAAATGAATCTTCCAAATAATACATGTGGATTTTTCATCGTGCATTTTAAGAAAAATAAGAATAATAATATATTTTGATGGCAATTTTTAAACAGTCCTAAGTTTTCTTAAATAGATGATAGCTCAACACATTTAGGGTTATTACCATGAGAAAAATTGTATGTACCAGTGTTTATTTAAATATTTAAAGTTATTTCAATATTTTTTTTACTTTGTATGAATCATTTTGCATATCAATAGTGGGCTTGTATGAGGCTTGACAACAATACAAAAAGAATTTCAAGATAATTGTCAATTTTGAAAAAAAAATGCAATTCAGGCTTTAAAATCTTAAGAAATAAAAAAGCAATTAATTTAAAGTGCACTTGGGTTTGAAGCTGCACCTGTACACTGCCTTATGTAAATATACACCTCAGTAGGATTAGTTTTAGAGGTGTTATAGACTCTCTTTTTGATAGGTTCTGGTATATTTCAATGGGAAGGTCATCTTGGGAAGAATTAAGCTTATAAAATCTCTATTTTGGGAAGGAGACTTGAAAGTCATTTTATGTGTCTGCTTATTTATTCAAGCCTCCAACATCTATTAGATGTGGTGACAGACTAGTAGCTGTTCCCCCATATCTGATCTCCCTCTTTCTATAGCAATGGAATTTTCAGGACAGTGTTGTCACCTAGATGAAGACTGCATTTCCAAGGCTTCTTTGTAACAAGTTAAAGCCATGTGACTAAGTTCTGGTCAATGGTATATAAACAGAAATGATATATGTTCCTTAAAGAAAAACACCACCTTCCTTTCTTCTTCTGTATTCCAGCCTCAATGGGAATATGGTGGTAAGACATCCACAGTCACAATAAGTTTAGCCTTGAGGGGGTGGGGGATGACAGAGCACAATGAGTGAGAAGTCTGAACTAAAATAATTCAAAACCATCATGTGAGAGGCATAACTTTATGGTATTCAAGATGTTGCTATTTTGGCTCAATTTAAGCTGCCAAATATTTTCAAGTAACAAGATCTAACTGTCAGGAAAGCCATGTCTAAGATCTTACTTATTTCTATATCCTTAATGATTAGCCCAATACTTGACACATAGTAAGTTCTGAATAGTTAAGGCAAAGGGCCTGGTGCTCAGATGGCATGTTCTTCAGTGAAATGTCCACTAAGTTCAGTTGCCTGGCGTATCTGACCAAGTATTAAACACACTGCATTTCTGCTGCATTTCTGGGATCAAAGCAATAATATTACTTTTGCCTCTTGTTGCAATGTTGTACTGTCTTGTTTTATTGTTCACGGTAGGCTTGTCTTCCCTCATCCCTTATGTCAAATTGTATTTTCTAATTTGCCTCAGGGATAATTTAAAAAATTGCCAGAGTTTTGCTTAAGTCATCAATAGCGTATTTTCTACAAGTCAAAAACATGACTTTGCAAATCTGTCTTGATAGACCAGAGGTTTTTCTAGATTATCTCTGGATTCTAGATGCTTGGTTGTTTTTAGTGAATAAAAATATATATGTATGTGGTCCCAGTAAAATACAGAATACATATTTAGTACATAGGTAGCTCCATATAAATATATCCATATATATTAAGTATTATATAATATACATTATAAAGCACAATATATAATTCATGTATTATGTATTGTTACAAAATACTTATTTATTGAACTCACTAGCAGTGTTACATTTAGAATTCCCTAACTGGGTAGCTACTCTGGCCTTACTGTGAAGAGACAGAGGCTTTCCATAAATATCAGGGAATGGTGAATACTGGTAACAACTTGAAGGTAATGCCTTTGCCCTTGAAGTAAAACTGTGTGACGCATAGAACCTCGCCTAAAAGCCACTATGACACTCAAAACTGAAGGGCTAGTTTTCATAACAAATAAAACTCATCATAAATTAAGAGGTTGGGTTTAGCTGTGATGGGGATCTCTCTTTGAGCCAATTATTTATTATAGCCTTTCCTGAACTACAAATAGCTAATTTCAAATGTTTGTTTTACATCACCAATTTCTGAGCTCCTTGAGGGTCATTCTGTGTATTTTTTTAGTGTTTATACCAAGATGAGTTAAGCAGATAGAGGTGAATAAATCACAATGACTGTTCTCAAGTGGCTTACATGGCCCTTACACTCAAGCAACTCTTGAGGAGGCAAACAAGTGTGTCCTAATGCACGGAATGCTATGGGAGCAAAAATGAAGCTCAGCAATCTCAGAATGATGTCAGTGAAGAAAATCTAGAGGAACTGCCATACTATGCTTAGAAAAAAAGAGCCTTAAGGCATTCCTTAATCATATGTGCAAATTCAAGGGGGAATGAGAGAATATGGTATTATCTGGAGGCTGTAATTCATCAGGCAATCTTAAAGTTCAGAGTACAAGGAAAGATGTTTTTCTGAACTAGGCTGGACAGATGGAGAGTTAGATGTTGATGAGCCTTATGCTCCTTGATAAAGAGGTTGAGATATCTCCTAAAGGTAATTGTGAGGCATTGGCAGATTACCACAAGAGAAGATCAGATTTGTGTTTTGGAATGGAACTTCTGGTAGCAGTATGGAAGCTGGATTGAGAGGGAGATGAGAAAAGAATCAAGGCTGGTTGTAAGAAACACTTTATGGGCGGATGTGGTGGCTCATGCCTGTAATCCTAGCACTTTGGGAGGCCAATGGGGGTGGATCACTTGAGGTCAGGAGTTCAAGACCAGCCCAGCCAACATGGTGAAACCCTGTCTCTATGAAAAATACAAAAATTAGACAGGCGTGGTGGCATGCCTGTAATCCCAGCTACTAGGGAGGCTGAGGCAGGAGAATCACTTGAACCTCGGACATGGAGTTTGCAGTGAGCTGAGGTTGTAGTAAGCCAAGATCTCACCACTGCCCTCCAGCCTGGGTGACAGAGAGGAAAGAAAGAAAGAAGAAAGAAAGAAAGAAGGAAAGAAAGAAAGAAAGAAAGAAAGAAAGAAAGAAAGAGAAAGAAAGAGAGAGGAAAGAAGGAAGGAAGGAAGAAAGCAAGGAAGAAAGGAAGGAAAGAAGGGAGGGAGGGAGGGAGGGAGGGAGAGAAGAGAAGGGAAGGGAAAGGAAGGAAGGAAGGAAGGACATTATTAGGGTCCTATAATAGTAGAAATTTAGCAGACACTTGGTGGCCAAATGCTGTGGTGTGAATGTGTGTGACCCTCACTTCCCCAAATTCTTATGTTGAAATCCTTACCACCAAGATGATGGTATCAGGAGGTGGCCCTTTGGGAGGCGGTTAGATCCTGAGATGAGAGCCTTCATGAATGGAATCAGTGCCCTTTATAAAAGAGGCCTGAGGGACAGACTCGGTCACTCACACCTGTAATCCCAGAGCTTTGGGAGGCTGGGGCAGGAAGATCCCGTGAGTCCAGGAATTCGAGGCTTCGGTGAGCAATGACTGCGTTACGCACTCCAGCCTGGGTGATAGAGCCAGGCCCTGTCTCTTCAAAGAAAAAAAAAGCCTGAGAGTGCCCTGGCCTCTTCCACCACCTGAAGACACAGCAAGAAGGCACCATCAATGAAGCAGAAAGAGGGCCCTCACTGTACAGTGAACCTTCTGACACCCTGATCTTGGACCTCCCAGCCTCCAAAACTGTGGGAAATTAATTTCCATTGTTTTTAAGCCATCCAGTCTATGATATGTTGTCATAGCAGCCTGAACTGACTGATACACCAGTAGCAGCTCCTTCTCCACATACTTCTCTCATGCTAATAAAACACATATTAGGTAGAACATCAATGGGTAAGAGCAGAACTCTAAAATCCGGCAGCTTGAGTATGAATCCTGGCAACTGTGTTACCTTTGTCAAAATCCTGAACCATTCTTAACTTTGGTTTTCATATCTGTAAAATGAGGGTTATTATGCTCTCTACCGAATATGGTTGTTGTGAGGATTAAATGAGGCAATACAAGTAAATGCTTAGAACAACATCTGGTCTGCTCAGATTTAGCTATTATTAGTAGTATGTTATTACTGTTACTACTGCTGCTACTAATTGATTCATGCATCCACATGACATGAGCCTTAAGGGGGGTGGGTCCCAAAGAAAAGTCAATCATCACCGGTCTAAATTGATCAATGTGCTTAAATTGCTTCTGCAGTGATTGTTTTACACAGACGTAGCACACACTCTTGGCCAATAAGATATAAAAGGATATCAGGCCAAAGATTTAAAGTGAGTTGTAAAGGAGGCTTCCTTCTGCTAATGGATGTTATTCTTTCCAACATAATGTGTTGCTGGCTAATGAGGTGCTGGACTTCTGTACATGTCTAGGGATTATGAGTGTTAGGCTTACGGAACATAGTGTAAAATAGAAATACCTTATCTGTAATGAGACGTTGAATTAAACAATACTAGAACTGTCCAAATATAAATTATTTTTGTTAATAAATCTCCATATTGCTTAAACCATGTTGCCTGTTTTCTGTTACTTATGGTCAAAAGCATCCTGACCGTTACAATTAGTACAAAATAAGAAGAGCCTGAACTAAAGCAGATAGACATAAGAAGAAGGAAATCATTTGAGGACTCTTAAGGATTTAGCCTATAAAGTAGTCAGTGACTAGCTGGATGTTGGGGACATGGAGAGATGGAACTGTGTGGGGGTGCTATTCCCTCTGATGAGTTTTATAGGAGAAAGATTGCACAGTGAAAGGATGATAAATCTAAAAAATCAAGAAGTGGAAAAGGAAGAATCTACTATAACATGAATCCGCAGTAGTGGCAAGGAGAGAAGCAGTAGAAAACTTCCCTGAACACCCAAAGAGAGGTTTTCAAAAACATCAGAACAGACTTCCGTGTCACAGAAAAGTTGGGCTGGCTAACAATCAAGAAAATGTTAGCTGAATTAAACAATAAAGTGGCCTTAGATTGCTCTGAAAAGAGCAATTTCAGAAAAGTTTTGAAGGGAGCAGTCAGTCTGCAGTGAATTAAGGAGTCAACCTGGGATTAAAAGCTGTATAGTGGGAAATTTGGCTGCAAAAGGTCCAGGAGAAATTGAATGAAATAGTCATATCTTCAGTGCTGCACATGGCGTATCCACTACACTCCACATATATCTGCTGGATGGAATGGTGGAAGGACCAACAAATTCACTGACAATGGATGTTAGGTCCTCTTGTTGAACTGAGAAGACTTAAACATTCCAGGCTCTAGGATCCAAATTTATATAGAGAAAATCTTTTGGCTTTCTATTACACATTGAGTACAAAAGCATCTGATAAACTAGAATTTCTCTTCCAAAGCTTGTTTTATTTAGCTTACAAAGAAAGTTGCAAGATGGAAACTCTCTGACCAGAGGTAGCCTGAAATTGTTGCCCATACAGTGCTTTTAATCTTTTGAATTAATTTGTCAATATTTAAAAATCAAGAGATTTATTATAAAGGATTTCTGGGGCTTTCTAGAAAGCCAGAACTCTTGGCAACAGTGGGTCCCACATTCTTACAAACCAGCTACTCCTGTAAGAGGTGTGCTGTTGGCCATCATCTTTGGCATAACACATCATTGTCAAACAACTCCAGCTTCGATGACCATCTATTTGTGCACTATGGATGGTGAAAAGTGAGACCTAAGACCACTTTTTTGTAATTTTGTAGGAAAATTTTTTAAGTAATTATTTTTTTTGACATTTAAATCTACCAATATCAACAAACTGAAGAAAAGCATAGTTTATTCTAATAAAAATAGAAGATAATATGTTATTTTCTTTAGAAAAGTTAGCTGAAGATTGGGAATAGGACAAACGAATGACTGATACCCTTTCAGTGTCATATGAAGCATTGCTGAACAGGCCCATCCAATATTTAATTTAATTTTCTCAAAGATTACTTAATTATCTGGTGGATTAATTATTCCTTTAGAGGATTTATCTTTGTTTGACGTGCACTTTTCTATTGATTAGGACCACATATTAACTTGTAGATTTTGTCCAGTGGAGATAAAAATAATTTTAACTCTAAAAGTTATGGTTCGTAGTCTTATAAGACATTAACTATTTCATCTCTGAACAGACTAATAGTAGCATGCTTTCCTGACTACACAAATTTCTCTTCCTCAAGTATTCTCTGAACCAAATTTACTGCACTTTGAACCAACTTTACTTATATAACTCATTAATGGTTCCCTCCTCAATTGGATATGTAAGTTTTCAACATGTGTTAATTTTATATTTATGTAAGAGTCACTTTTTCTACTTTATAAAATTTGTGATTTAACATCTATCAAGAAGGCAGAATTTTTCCTTAATATTTATTGCTTAGACAAGATGGGTCTTTGTAGAAATAATGTCTTCATTTATATGACTGCTCGGCTGTCATAGACATTTTTCATTCGTAAACCTATTTAAAAGTGCACACACACACACACACAGACACACAGACACACAGACACACACACACACCCTCTCCTAGGAAATTTGCAGTGCCTCTTCAGCCGTTCTCTTACATTTCCATGTGAATGATAATTCTAATTGCAGCAGAGATTGTCCAAAGAAACTTGCTACGTTCATGGGCCTGAAGCAGAAAAAAATATGGAATACAAAAGGTGCTACATACTGCCCACTTCACAGTTTTGCCCAGAGAGGCTCTGCTCCATATTCCATGAAATGAACCAGAGTGCATGGTAAGTGAGTTTGCACTGTGATTTAGTGCTCACAGAAAGGTGCTATAAGCTGGGCCCTCTGCCCAAGGTGCAGAGGAGAAAAAATACATTTCTCAAGCTTCTCTGTAGTCAGGTAAGATTTCATCAAAGACAGCACGAACATAAACAATTGCTGATTCACCACAGTTGTCAACTGCTGAACAATTCTGGCCTAGAGAACTCAGCAATTAGGGCCCACAAGGAATAGTTACTAAGTGATGGTGTGGGAATCCACTGCCACCAAAAACTGAGAGTCAGACACATTCTTGGGATAAAGGTAATAACAGGAAAACTCTTTGCAGCATCCTTAACTCTGGAATTCCAGAACTGCAGAGGCAGCAAAGACACATAAATGCCAGTGTCTATCACAACACTGGATGACACTCTAATTTCCACCCCTCTATGCTCGGTGTTTTTCTTGTGGCTCTGATCCCGAGATACATTTTCTGCCTTTGTTTGGTGTCTTTGTCCCTGCAGCTTGCATTGCCAGGTTCCTGAGTCTGCCGCCCAATAGAAGCACCAGCAGGAAGTGGAGAGGAGACCAAGATCATGGTATTTCCTTCTGATTCCTCTCTGCTTTTGAGAACTACCCATGATTGAGCTCCTTCATTGACTGTAGCTTCCACTGGCCACGTCTCTTCCACCACTCCAGCTCTATTTCCTCTTCCACACCAAGCTTAGTGATGACTTCCCACTTTGGCTAGCATCTGGCTGCCTTTGTTTTGCCTTTGGATACCTCTATTCCTACCTACATCTTCGTAAACAGTTCATCATTAAAACCTCTCCACTTTGACCATAGAGTTAAAGTCTGGCTTATGCAGTAATAAAGTGGAAAGAAAACTTCATTTGAGTTTTCAGTCTATTAATTATAACTCAGAGAACATCATAAGCCTAGTTATAAATACTCAAATGATTTAGAAAGCAACAATTAACAAAACACCATCATCATGGTCCAACTAGGTACTCGAAGTATTAATTCCCTGTATTCACTTCAGCAGTTTCTGTTACATCATTTATAGTGTTTTTATTATTATTATTATTTTAAATTTTATCCTGGAACCATTGCTTGTATATACAAAGATATTTGTCTTCAATTATACTTTAAGATGTCCAAATTGAAATAATAATTGTATGTAATCCTGCTTGCACTGAAAGGAAATTTACGATAATTGAGGCCAATGACAAAATCTTTCTTTTTATAACCAATTCTTTTTGAACTCAGAATGATAAAGAAGAGATATTCATTTTATAGAAATAGAAAGTGAGATAGAGAGGGGTTAGATTTGTTAGATGTCATGGGTTGAGCCACTGCAGAGCTGGATTTAGAATTCAGGGCTCCCACTTTCGAACCCCTCTCAATCTAGCAATTCCTGGCCATCCAGAAATGGGATTTTTTTGTTTAGAATACTGATCTCTTAAATGGTTAGGACATGGCAACGATGGGGTGGGTGGAGGATATGAGGGATTTTTTTCCTTAAAACCTTATTTACATTTATTGCACTCTGGATTTATTTAAATAGTAAAATAACGTGATGTAGCTCAAAAAATGTACCATGCTTTCTAGAGGGGTTTTTATTCCCACTTATTTGGGAAAATGCCAGTTGCCCAAATTAAAGAAAAAATAAGCAATTACATTTCAAGTTTTGATGGAGATTTTTGGAGGAATTCCAGTCTTGACTCATCCTCCCCCTCTTGCCACACCTCCAGGTGACCGCAGGCATCACCGCTGAGCAGGGACTCTTGCCCTCTCCTCAGTGTCCATGAATGATCCCAAGTTTCTCCTCCTCCTCCTCCTTCCTCTCCTTCTCCTTCTTATTCCTCTTCCTCTTCCTCTTCTTCTTCTTCTTTATTGAGACAGAGTCTCATTCTGTCACCTAGGCTAGAATGTAGTACACAATCTCACCTCACTGCAACTTCCACCTCCCAGGTTCAAGTGATTCTCCTGCCTCAACCTCCTGAGTAGCTGCAACTACAGACATGCACCACCATGTCCAGCTAATTTTTGTATTTTTCATAGAGACAGGGTTTCACCATGTTGGCTGGGCTGGTCTTGAACTCCTGACCTCAAGTGATTGACCTGCCTCGGCCTCCCAAAGTGCTGGGATTACAGGTGTGAGCCACTGTGCCCACTCTCAGGGTACATTGAGGGCCACAGCAATCATGACAATAAGCAATGAACTAATAAGTAATGCTTTGAGAGAAAATACACATATTATCAGAAATCCACAGCAATGTAAAATTATCCAAAATAAAATTTTCCCAAATTAGTAATTTGCAGTATGCTTTAGCTGTAAGTACAAGACACAAAAGAGCCGACACTGCAGAAATATTTAAATTCTATCTTTTTTTTTTCTTTCCAAACCAATGGACGTTGACCCCAAGCCTCACAAAACTAATTATCTCTAACATTTGGAGAGGGAGCACTCATCTTTGGGGTAAGTCTCTTTGCTACCAATGATTAAATCTCAGATGGTGTGGAGCAGTAACCTAGAATCAGAGCTGCTACTTTGTAGTTCTCTAGTGTTAAGGCCAGACCAGCACAGATTCATTATTTTCTTCTGGGCCGAACAATAGCAATTCAGGTAGGAGAGATGAGACCTGGGCAGAATGAGCCGTTAGGTTTTCCCTTTGCCTGTGAAGATTAGAGGCCTTGAGTGAAGAAGACATGGTGACTGTCCATAGTATTTTCAAACTAAACCGCACACAAGGTGACCAGGTGGTTAAGTGTGCGCCAAGAGTTAACTTTAAATTTAAGGGTTTAGTTTATTAATTTCAAAACCATTCAGTGTCTAGGTGTTTGACCATCTTACAACTTTACTCAGATTTTTTTTTTTTTACTTTTCCTATGGTGCCAAAAAAACTTTGCTCAGATTTTTAGGCGACACATTCTTAGGCTATTCCTACCCTCTTCACTGTTAAAAAATCATTTGTTTTATAGAACTATATTATATTATTCTTATTATAAATCATCCATAATGCCAACTTCCATTAATTCAACATTTATTTACAGTGCCTACTATATGCCTAATACTATTGTAAGCACTGGATTTATTTATTTATTTATTTTGAGATAGCGTCTCTCTCTGTTGCCCAGGTTGGAGTGCAGTGATGTGATCTTGGTTCAATGCAACCTCCGCTTTCAGGGTTCAAGTGATTCTCCTGCCTCAGTCTCTCAAGTAGCTGGGATCACAGGCACACGCCACCACGCCTGGCTACTTCTTGTTCTTTTAGTAGAGATGGGGTCTCACCAGATTGGCCAGGCTGGTCTAGAACTCTTGATCTCAGGTGATCTGCCTGCCTTGGCCTCCCAAAATGCTGGGATTACAGACATGAGCGACCACACTGGCCAACCATCGGATTTAAATACAACAAATGTAATCTGCACTCATGAAATTGACATTCTGGAGAGTTACACACACACACATGTGCTTGTACAGACACTACACTCTATAAAAAAAGTACAGGTGTGTGTGATACATAACTCTCTATATAACTACTACTGCAACTACACACATATGTTGTATAATATGATCATAAAGTACACAAAGAAGTAAAAAGTACTGAGATAAAAAAGGAAAAATAGAAGGCACTGACAGGGATTGGGTATCAGGAGAAGAATATGCAGAAACGGGATTACGTACCAGGATCTCCATGAGCACAGGCCTGCTAGAAAACGTGGTATTTTAGTCAAACTTCAAGGAGGTAAGGGAATGAACTAAGCAGCGGTGTGCAGGGAGAGGGTTTCAGGCAGTGGCACCAGCCGGCACAAAGAAGCTGAATTGAGAGCTGGGGGATAGAAAACACGTGATTTAACTAGGGGTAGGGGGGAGGTGGGGGTGGTAGAAGTTGCAGATGGGGAGACTGGCAGCTGGATGATGTCAGGATTTACAGGCCCCCACAAAGACCACTGTAACTAGGAAATAGCTGTAAACATTCTGGCATTTTTCCTCCTAAATTACTTTTTTTTCTGTTTATGCATAGGCAAACATTTTTAGAGTTGATGTAACATTAAACATATAAGAAGTACTATGTCCCATCAATTAACGATATTTTAAAATCACTTCCCCATATAACACATTCTGCATAAACATATTTAAGGACTGCATACTATCCTATTTTTCCTTCCAACGGACAGGCTTAAGTAAACAGATATAGCTCCTGGTTTGTTCCTGGAATAGTGATATAATGAGTTTCACACCTTATGTCCAAACAGTCCTTTATTATGTTTGTTTAATCTTTAAAAAAAAAATCATAAAAAAGAAAAAAAACTTCACTTAGGTGTTAACGATTTTTTCCAGGCTGATCTACTGTCCAGGTGCCAAAGTCCCTCTGTGGCCTTCTGTGGAACACCTGTACTGACACAATAGAGAAAAGTCTGAGCTGAGGCCACCAGTTCTATCTTTGTGGATCAAGTTACCCCACTCTCAGTGCAATTTTTGAAGTACAGTTTTAAATCCAGTATGTTATCTTCATAAAGCATACAGAACTAAAGCAATTTAACAAGGGAATTCCTCGGTCTTCTGTTTTTTGTGCCACAGCAGGAAAAAACAAAAAGCCTAATAGGCAATGCTGTTCAAACCTTGTCAGCTACCAAAATTCATGGATGTTTGCCGAAAGGGATGTAGCCAGTCTCTTACATTTGTGGATGGAAATTTAAGAACTCATATCTAGATCTAGGACACTTTCTCTAAAACCCATTTGGTCCTATGCTCAGTGATAACCATGTGTCATTGACTGACTTGGCTGGTGTCATTAAGCACTGACTCTCTATGATCACTGTCTTCTGGGCCCACCACCTGGAACACAGGTGGAAGAGACGAGACCTGGACAGAACGATGTCTTAGAGCTTCCCTTTGCCTGGGAAGATCAGAAGTTGGAGGGAAGAAGCCAAATGGTTTGAATATACCATATGACTATGATATGTTGAAACTAAACATCACGCAAGGTGACCAGGTAGTAAAGCATGATGTGCTGAGGGTTGACTTTATTAATTACAAAGCGAGGCAGCATCTAGATGTTTGAACATAAAAAAACTTTGCCTTGATTTTATGCTACTTATTTTGTGATACTCATACTTTCTCCACTGTTAAAGTATCACTATTGGGTCAGAGGGTAAAAAGTAGCAGATATGCAGGATAAACAAGTCTAGAGTTGGCATATATGACGTGAAGACTTTAGCCAATAAAATATGTATGATATCCATGCTCTGTTACATCCAGAAATGCAAATATTGCTCCAAAAACCCTAGGTTCTTTCAAAAGAAGGCCGGAAGGTAGTAGGAGAGGAGAGGAGAGGAAAAGAAAGGGAGGGAAGAAGGAAGAAAGGGAGGAAGCTAGAGAGGTAGAGAGGAAGGGAGGGGGGAAGAAAGCTGAATTCATATGGAGGTTTACAAACAAAGAGGTTTAAAAGCTTTGTTTCACTTTTAAATAAAATGCATCGATGTTTATTCTGACATGAGAACAGCTGGCACATTTAACATTATAATGTAAACATCTATTCATGTTCATGTGTTGAAATAAGCATATCAGATGGTTATGTTCCAAAAATTCAAATTGGTCTTAAAATAGTGCTTTTTCATGGCCTCTGAAGTAAACGACAAAATGAGGAAAAGAGAATGAGGGTAAAGGGCAACTAAATCCTTTAACTGTGTCCTCACCTCTCATTAATGTAGTATCCCATTCAATTGCCAATCATCTTAGATTCAGTTGTATATTCTTAATAGCTACTTTTGTATAATGGGAAATTTGGTTTCAATTCTCCTTTCCTAGTGCTGTACAAAATTGATATAGGGCAGAGATTTTGGCATGCAATTCGCCAGCCCCTTCTGAAATTCTGCTGAATCTTCTCTTTAGAGCAAATAAAGCAGGTAAACTCAACGGCCATGGAATTGGCACTATTAAACTCAGGGACATAAAATAAGGCGCTAGAGAAGATAACCTCTCACTCACTAAGTCTTCAGGGGAAATAAATGTCCACATCCCTAAAGGATTATTTTCGCTGTTGGAGGGCATGCCAGGTTGAGGGTGACATTAAAGGCCCTTGTCCTCCCTAGAGTTCTTCATCAGCAAAAGAAAAACAAGTGTACATAGGTTCACAGAAGGACATCATCATTCTTAATTTCAAAGTATTTGCAGAACAGAAGTGCTCATGTGTAATGTAAATCTTATGACAACTAATTGGACCTCTCAAATACAGATATTCCATATAAATGTCCTCATTTTGGGCAGAATAATTTGTTTTGTTGTGTTTTTCTTTTTCTCTTAGTCCTGAATGGATCAAAGCCTTGGTAGGTGATGAGAAAAAGAAGTATCAAAGTTTAAGGAGAGGGAGGTTGCACCAGAAATACTCTGAAAAGTTGAAGAAAAAGTAAAAATAGATATGTGATAAGGTGTAAAGAGAAAATATTATTTGTAGAATTGAGGTAATGAGTATATTGATGTTCATTACACAATTTTGAAATTTTATGTATATTTGATAATTTTCCAGTAAAATGTTGGGAAAAAAATAAGATAAAAAAAATCCCTTAAGTCAACCATAAAAGAAAATAAAAGAAAAACACATAACTCAATTAAAAATGGGCAAAAAATGTAAATAGACATTTCTTCACAAAAGAAGACATAAAAAGGCCAAAAGGCATTGGAAAAGGTGTTCATCATCATTAATCATCAGGCAAATGCAAATCAAAACAACTATGAGATATCACTTCATATTTAAGATGACTATTATCAAGAAGTCAAAAAATAACAAATGTTGTCAAGGGTGTGGGTAGAAGGGAACTCTTAGTACCTTGTTGAGGGGAATGTAGATTGCTATAGAAAGTAGTATGGGGAATTATAAAGAAATGAAAATAAAACTACCATGCAACCCAGCCATCCTCATTCATCCCAGCGATCCCCATTCATATGCAAATCAATCATAGGAATGATCATAAAGATGTCTGCACTCCCATGTTCACAGCAGCATTATTCACAATACCCAACATGTGAAAACAACTTAAGCATTCATCAATGAAGGCATGAATAAAGAAGGCTGGAGAGGATGTGGAGAAATAGGAACACTTGTACACTGCTTGGGAGTGAGAATTAGTTCAACCATTGTGGAAGACAGTGTGGCGATTTCTCAAGGATCTAGAACTAGAAATACCATTTGGCTCAGCAATCCCATTACTGGGTATATACCCAAAGGATTATAAAGCATGCTACCATAAAGACACATGCACACATGTTTATTGTGGCACTGTTCACAATAGCAAGAAAAAAAAAGCATTTGGAACCAACCCAAATGCCCATCAATGATAGACTGGTTAAAGAAAATGTGGCACATATACACCATGGAATACTATGCAGCCATAAAAACGGATTTGTTCATGTCCTTTGCAGAGACATGGATAAAGCTGGAAACCGTCATTCTCGGCAAACTAACAAAATAATAGAAAACCAAACACTGCATGTTCTAACTCATAAGTGGGAGTTGAACAATGAGAACACATGAACACAGGGAAGGAAACGTCACACACTGGGGCCTGTCAGGGGGTGGAGGGCTAGGAGAGGGATACATTAGGAGCAATATCTAATGTAGATGAATAGGTTGATTGCTGCAGCAAACCACCATGACATGTGTATACCTATGTAACAAACCTGCATATTCTGCACATGTACCCAGAACTTACAGTGTTAAAATAAAAAGAAATGGAGGCACATATATATAATGGAATATTATTCAGCCCTAAAAAATCAATGGGATCTTGCCATCTGTCACAACATAGATGAGCCTGGAGGATATGAGGTTAAGTGAAATGAGCTGGACACAGAAAAGAAATTATTGAATGATCTCACTTATAGGTAGGTTCTAAAAAATAACAGTTCAAAGATACAGAGATCGAGAACAACACATTGATTACCAGGGTTGGCAACCAATAGGAAATGGGAATATATAGGTAAATGGACACAGAGCCGCAGACATGCAGGATGACCACGTTCAGAGATCTAATGTACATCATGAGGACCATACGGGTAATGAGTGTACATGTGTGGGATTCATGCTAAATGAGTAGATATAGCTGCTCTTGCCACAAAAACAAACAAAAAAACGAGTAGCTATGTGGGATGATAGATACATTAATGTGCTTCACTCTAATAACCTTTTTGCTATTGGGTTGGTAAAAAAGTAATTGCGTTTTTTGCCTTTAAAAGGAGGGGCAAAAACTGCAATTACTTTTGCACCAACCTAATGCGTATATGTATCTCATAAATCATGTGGTATACCTTAAATATATACCATAAAATATATTGTAAAAATACAAAAAAAAAGAAAATTCATAGAATTGAAGAATATATTTTCAAATGATATATCAGACAAGAGCTTAGTATCCAGATTGCATAAAAAATCTCTTGCAAATCAACAATACAAAGAAAAGTTACTCAGTTTAAATAAAATGACAAATCCTTTACCATGAAAGGATGTTCAATGCCATTGATCAGGAAGAAAATGAAAATCAAACAGCAATGAGATACCATTTCACACTCACTAGGATGACTATAATAAAAAGACAGTGACAAGTGCTGGCAAGGTTGTGGGATAATTAGACTCTTCAAATACTGCTAATAAAAATGTAAAATGGTGCAGCTTCTATGGAAAAAAGTTCGGTGATTCTTAAAAATTGAAACATAGAATTATCACATGATCCAGGTATTCCACTCCTAGGTATGCACTCAAAAAAACTAAAAACATCTTTACAAAAACTTACAGTGATATTCATAGCAGTATTATACATAAGAGCCAAAAATTATAAATAATTCAAATGTTTGTTAAGTGAGGAATTAGTAACAAAATTTGATATGTGTACACAATGGAATATTACTCAGCCATAAAAGGAAATTAAGTACGGAAATATACTACAACATGGATTAATCATTAAAACATTATATTAAGTGGAAGAAGCCAGAAACAAATGACCATTTACTGACCGGTTTTATTTATATAAATGATCCACAATAGGCAAATCGATGAAGACAGAAAGTAGATAGATTAGTGTTAATGGTTGCCAAAGACTTAGAGGAGAATGGAAAAAAAAATTGCTAAACCCTGTACTAATAAATACAGGGTTTCATTTTGGCTTGATTAACATATTTGAGATCGCATAGTTGTGACAGTTGTGCAACTTTGTGAATATTCTAAGAACTACTGAAACAAACACTTTAAAGTGATGAATCTTATGATATATGAATTATATCTCAGGAAAAAGAAGAAAGAACACAGAAAGGAAGAAAGGAGGGAAGGAGGGAGGTAAAGAGGGAGGGAGGGAAAGAAGAAAGAAAGAGAAAGAAAGAGAGAGAGAAAAAGAGAAAGAAAGAGAAAGAAAGAAGAAAAGAAAGAAAAAGAAAGAAAGAAAAAGAAAGAAAGAAAGAAAAAGAAAGAAAGAAAGAAAGAGAAAGAAAGAAAGAAAAGAAAAGGAAGGAAGGAAGGAAAGGAAAGGAATGAAAGAATGAACAAATTTTAGGACTCTAAAACTGAGAATTGTGGGATAGCCTGTCAGTGACTTCATAGACGTGACCAAATGCTTCTTTGTCTTGATCACCACCACCAACTAACCTTCCCAGTCTGCTAAGAGCATGCATGATGAATGTGCTTTCTAAGTGTGAGTTACAGAAGCAGCAAGGGACAGCCAGGGGAGAGGTTGGCGAGTTTTTATGTGATCTATTATGAGATATCTCTATATTATGAGATACATGTAGACATTAGGTTGTTGCAATTACTTTTACACCAACTTCCTTTCTGGCACATCCACACAACCATGAGAATCTGAGAAACGCTATTTCCCAGCACGGCCTGCTGCTCACTTGACTCTGCTGAGTGAAGCAAGGGTAAAGCTGACCTCACTCAACGTTGAATGTCCTGAACCTCCTTGTGACTTTGGCCAGGCTTCCAGTGGGTGGACTGTGGGGTAGGAAAGGAAAGCAAGAAATGTCCTGGGGGAGCTTTCCCGTATTCCTTCAATTACCAATCTGAGTCCCTCCCTGCAACCTAGAAACAAGTAATGCATCCAAAGCATATAAGCATGTAAGTGAATATATCTGTGTCAGAACGATTTATTGAGATAAGAATTTCTGTGTATTTCTCTCCCCATTCTAAGCAGGCAGCCAGGCCTCTGTGCACTTAGTCCTAGGGGTGATTTACATGGCAGGGCAGCAAGCACAAGCTGCTTAAATCAACTTCCTTCCTGGCTTCTTCCTCTCTCTCACCATACAGTATTGTAGCTATCAGCCATAGAGGCTATATAACCTTCAATGTAAATTACATAAAATTAAATATTCAATCCCTCATTTGCACATATTTCAAATGATGGCTAGTGGCTACAATACTGGAAAACGCAGAATAGAATATGTCCATCATCATACAAAATTCCATTCTTCACACTGGGCTGCCGTTCCTCAAAGGAATGGAGGCAGAAACACTGAGGAAAAGAGAGAAACATCCCTCCATGGAAGGAGGACAGAGTCTCTCATGCAGGTTTTCTAATGGCCTAGGAAGTGAGAAATCCTCATAGCAAAGGGCTTCCCAGAGCCTAGGATGGCCAATCACACACCTTGGCACTTTGGGCAGAGACAAGGGCTTTGGTCCATACGTCTTGGGAGTCAGCAGTGGAAAGCACCTGCCTGGCCAATGGGAATGCCAGTGTTGATTGTGATGAGCAGAAGCATAGGAGACCTCCCCCCAGTACAGGGTACTATGTGAGCCTCCCAGAGTGTTCATGCCCAGGAATAATGACCCAGTCATCACCAAGATTCCATTTCTTGGCAGAGCAGCTCAAATTCAGATTCAATTTGATATGAAGGAAATATTAAAATGTTCTATTTCTTGCTTACCAAAGTTTAAGAAAAGAATATTAATATCTGCTACCAATCAAATAATTTATGACAGATGACTAAATATATACTATAAATAAGCAAACCTGTGTGTGTGTGTGTGTGTATGCATGTGTGTGTGTGTGTCCCTGACCTATTTGGGAGTATTAAAGTCTATGAGTTTTCCAGTTTCAACTCTGAGTATCTGCAGAGAATGAGGCTTGCTTGAAGCAAAATTTCAGAGACCAAGAAATATTCCAATTGTCTCAGCCTTCATGCAGATCATCGCTCCCACCCGTAAGATCTAACAGCCTCTCTGTTCCAATCTAGCCCACCTCAAATGTACTTTGCAGGCTGCAGGAAAGGGATTCCTTTATAATATGAATCTGAGCAGATGACACCCCTTTTAATAATCTTTCTGTATTATATCATACTTTGGGGGAAAATCTGTGACCTAAGCATGGCCAAAAAGGGCTTCCAATGTGGCCCCATCATTTACCACTCACTCCTCTTCATGCTAAAATGTGTTTTCTATGACTGCAACCTCTGTCTCCCCTCTGGGTCTTGGTGCACATTACATCCTAATTGTGTACCTTGGTTTTGTTATACAAAAGGAAGATAATAATAGAATCTATCTCATAAAGGTGTTGAAATAATGTAATAATTAATTAATGCAAGTTCATAGAACAGTGCCTAGTATACAGTATGTAGATTTTTAAAAAAATTATAAAGTAATGGTACTAGGATATTAACAGATGACAGAGCACTCATGTGTTGCCTCTGCTTGGGCAGGATCTGCACTCTAGAGGGTGCTCCTGGATGAAGAAGTCTCTTAAGGATGTATTGGCCTTATGCCAGGCTTCTGGAAGGGTTTGGCTTTTTTTTTTTTTTTTTTCAAATTAAGGGATGTCCTTTCAGACCTAGTCATCAAATTACTCATTCACATTGTTCATTTAAGGTAAGATAAGGCCTTGTTGAAGTTCCTAGAGAAAAAAAAAACTTAGGCATTGAATATCAGAGAGAAAACACTGGACTAAAAATGAGGGCATCATTCTACAAAACATGCTACCGGTCCTCCTGAAAGCTGTCAAGGTTATCAACAGGGAATGTCTAAGACACTGTCAGAGCCAAGAGGAGCCTAGGGAGGCATGATATGTAAACTGAACATGGCATTCTGGTTGGAGTCTCAGAAGAGAAAAAAGATGTTGAGTAGAAACTAAGGAAATTCAAGTAACTCTGGACTTCAGCTAATGACCATGTATCAATACGGGTCCATTAACTGCAACAAATGTACCATACAAATATATGATGTGAATAATGCAGAAACTGGATACAGTCTATATGGAAATCTATAGTATTGTCTCAGTATTTCTGTAAATTTAAAACAATTCTAAAACAAAGATTATTTTTTTAAATGAAGACGTCTGAGTTGTATAAGCAGACTTACCATTAAGCGAATCCATGGTTGTATGATTCAAATGAAATTAACCTTTCTGAGGTGCTATCTTCTCATGTGATGAGAAGGCTGACAGAAACAAAACTTACTTTCCCACAAAATTATAAAATTCCATGAATTTAAAAAGAGAAAAAAAGATCCAGTTCATAAGTGATATACTAGCTGTATCAGATCTGCTTTACGGAACCAAATCTTAATCTGGAAGTTACAAGAAAATTGTACCTATGGATATGTGTGTGTGAATGTGTGTTTAATGGTAATGGTGTCAGGATTGGACATATATTTGAGAATTGAACAATGTCACGTATTCCTTGACTCACTCACTTTAGATGCTTCAAAAGTCAAACAGCCGGAAGGCAAGTTGGCCTGAGCTCTGGGTTTTCTTAAGTCCATTCATTTACTTAATGAAGGCCATATTTTACAGGATTATTAAATGAACTCAACTTCCTTGTTCCTTTTCAGGGGCATATGACTTAATGACTTAAAGAAGCACCAAGCAGCTCCAGGGAAAGAAGGCTGAACTGACTATGGTTGCTAGAGAAGAATCAACTTTTCACTGGTCATTTAAAGATCACTTCTCACTCAGAGGCAGAAGGGGAAAAAAAAGATAGGTAAAGTTAAGAAAATGGATGGTTAAGGAGTTATTTCTCTAGGACAGAAAAGATGACAAGCCTTTTTATTTAATTTGCCACTGCAGTTCTGGGATAAAAGTGAAGAAGAAACAGGAGAAAACAGAAAATATCACTGCATTGTTTCCTGCTTCTTTAATTTACCAGCAATAGAATTCTTGCTATCGGGGAAAAGCATATGCTTTGAAATATTCCAAACTTCACTCCAGTAACATTTCCTCACTTTTAATAGGAATCATTCCTGCCATGGTTCTCTGGATCCTCTGAACAGCCCCCAGCAGCGTCATGACATTTATCAATAACAGAGGTGACTCTCAGCTCTAAGTATTTTTTTATTTATCTCAGTCTTCAGGACACAAGAGTGAAAGCGCTGGGGCTCTTCTCCAGGTGGACATTCTGACTCTACCTCTTAACAGATAAGTGATTTTGAGCAAATTACTTCACAAGTCTTCAACTTCAGTTTCATGGTTTTAAAACCAGAAAGAATGCTACTACCTAGGAAATTTGTTTTAACAATTACAAGCAAAATTATGCACAAGGAACCTGGGACAGTGCCGAGCACTCTTCACCCTGCAGTGATCACCCAGAAAACAACAGAGTGATGCTTCTATCCACCTGCTGTATGAGGACGCCTGGGCAATGGAGACATTGGCATAAGCTATCAGTCCTAGCTTCCTCCATCTGGACCCAATGTGGATTGCTGCTTCCTTAGCTGACCAGATTCCTTTAACACAGACTTTCTTGAGATAGGCTAACATACCCTTTGTATCCCACTTAAATTTGGAAGATACATCCTCTATTATGAATGATATGAAAATGTCTGAGAGTTAAGGTGCATATTTGAAGTCTAACTCACAATAGTGATTGTATTTTCCCTGTACACATATTCCTCATGTACACCCAGTGGTGTTCTGCAGACAGCTTGTACAAGTTCGATTGAGGAAGTTGCTTGCTAAATATTCAGAAATTTTGTGAATTGGCTGTAAAACATAGTTGTTATTAAAGGATAAATTATACAAACTTACAATTGATGAATCATAGCAAAAACAGAGAATATTCAACTCGTGAATTTTTGTTATTGGACTGCATTTCACAACTGTCTATGACCTTGAGATTGTTTCTATCTATTGTAACTGCAAGTGCAGTGCTACTGCGCACCTCTGCCCAAGTCCACCTTCAGGAACTGCACGGTAGTACAGCAAGATCAGCCATGGTGGGAGTATTCACACTGCGGAAACTGTACTCTGCTATTACACAAATCAGAGCCTGATGTATTGTTTTATTGACTCTCTGGACTGGAGAAAGTGATGGAGAAAATACTAGTAATATAGATTAAACTTAAAAGTGTGTCATGTTGTTTCCATTACATTGTGACACACACGCACACAATTTAGGAAATATTCTACTGGTATTTCAGACCTATTATTTGATTCACCATAGAAGTGGATTCTATCCTTGACAAACAAGCAAAGCTTTAGCATATGACTTCATTGTTTCACTTTTGTCTTAATCACCAATGTAAATGAAAATGCCAACTAGCACTTGTGTTTATATTATTTCAACAACTGTGACCGTAAGTTGTCTATGAATGCCAGGATTTGGAAAATAATTCAATAAATACATTCTGTGAGAATAAAATGTCTTTATGGAATTTAAAATAAGAAGAACATATATTTTTACTATTATTTGTAAATTGTTTTGCATCCTCTATGTCATTAAATTTATAATAAACATATGTACACACATTCACATTATTTTGGACATTTCATTGTTAAACATTACTGTTACATCACTAAAACTAAAAATCTGTGCCTATGTGTTTACGTGTATTACACTCAGTGATTTTCATTTTTTATATCATTAAGGACTTTACCAATGTTCCTGCCAAGCCACACAGCTATGAAGATCATTTCAGTCTATGTTTAAGCACCTGACATTTCACTGTAGAAAAGACCTTGCTGCTCAATACTTGACTCTATGCAGGCAAGCAGCATCAGGTACCAGGAGTACAGATTTTAGGAACAGCCTAGATTTTGGTTCAAATCTCAGCTTTGCCAATTACAAGCTGGTGTCAGTAAATTACTTCTTCATTCTTTGCTTCATCAAATAATTAAATGAAAATGACTAGAGTTTAAAAATAAAACAGAACCAAAATTTTTTAAATAATTAAAATGTCAATTTATTTACTACTTAGGCCTGAGAGAGCTCATTTGCTAAGAAACTTACTGAGTAGGTCACTAAAGAAGGGGAAGCCCGGGTGTTTTAAAGTTAGAAGTGGGAAGTCATGGAGCTGTGCCAGCTCAGCAGTGAACACCACCACTCACAGAACAGAATGCACCCATAAGTCCGTACACAGTTGCTTATACGAAATCCCATTGTGCATGGGTCAGGCAAGTGTCTTCAGCTAGGTCAGGTAATGGGCATTCAGAGTTCACCGCCCCTTGTGAGCCTCTGCTGGTTAGAGCCAGCTACGAAGAAGCTAACAGTCGAGCTGGTTGGTTTTGTTTTGTTTTGCTTTCTTGTGTTTTTTGTTTTGTTTTGTTTCACCATATGACACCATTTATTATAATATATTAGGCTCAAATATTTTCACTTTTCCACTCTATTGAAAATAGACTGGCCCATGTCTGTGATGTAAAAGTAGGGCAGAGGAGCCCAGGGGGGAAAGGACAGCTCTTTATGGCACATTTGTGTCTCAGGCACAGCCTCCATAGGGGCATCAGGAATAGAGGAACTAATGCATGCAAAGTACTTAAAATTAGGTACATGGTAAGCACTTAATGGATGTCAATGGTTGCCATTCTATTTTCAGAAAAACAAATACAACTCAGCCTAGCCCTCTATCCCAGCAGATCTGACAGTTAACACCTCTGAATGCTTATACTAAAGAGGTTTCTATGCCTTATGATACTCAACTTTGTTATTTCAGAATTTTGCACAATGTCTTGGGCACATTATGTTCTCAAACAAATGGTGATTACTGTTAAACTCTTCTGGCTATTTCTGGGATTTTTATTTGGAACATTAAATGAGATCATCTGAGAGCATAGTCAAAGAATACATTTTGATTATAAAAATAACAAAAAGGCATTTATTCTGTGCCAACTATGTTTCCATTTTTGTCCATACTTTGTGGAAAGTGGTGCACAGAAAGGTTAAAGCACTTTGTCCAGGTCCAAACGGGAAAAAAAAACAGTGAAGCCAAGATTTGAACCTGTATCTGTGTGGCTCTGAAACTCACACTCTTGCTACCAAGCCATGCTGCCACCTTTCTATAAACTAAAATTTGTGGATAAAAAAAATCAGAATTCACTAGAAAAGATCCATGTGTCACAGAGGAGGAAAAAAAAAGGTTCTTTGATTTTTGAAGAACCGATGGATGTGCCCTTGGGGAACCACAAGCTGAAAGGGGGTAAAAGAAGCTGAACACAGAAGAGAGCGACTCATCAGCCAGGGTCTTCCCCCAGAGACCATTAGCGTTCATTCTCTTGGCCTCTCAACAGTTCCTTCTGCAGTTTCCTTTGATAATGAAGGAAGATAATACTTCAGCAACTCTAGTCCCATCACCTGCCCATAATTGGGGAATATGTTTTACGTAACTGTGCTTAGTCTGTGTTAATATTTTCTTTCTCAACATTAGTAAGAAAGGGAGAGAAGATCTGGAACTGAAAAGAGACTGATTTCCGTTGGTACCAACCTTCATGTCCTGGACTCTCATCAGTACTTGCACATTAAGGCCTGACCTCATATCTCCTGTGACATCTTTCTTTCCCCCTTCACCCTCCATAGATAAGCTGAAATCTGAGAGCAATTGTTTCAGTGATCTTTTGCTGCTTAACGAACTAGATCAAACTTAGTGTCTTAAAACAGAGTCCCCAAATTTTTCTGTAAAAGGCCAGATTGTATATATTTTAAGCTTTGAAAGCCATATGGTCTCAGACACAGCTATTCAACTTCCCTCAGTAGTGCAAAAGCAGCTATAGTCAATATGTAAATGAATACACTTGTCTGTGTTCCAATAAACCTTTATTTACAAAGATAAATAGTGGGCCACATGGGCTATTGTTTGCTGACCTCTGGTTGAAAATAGTTTATTATTTCTCAGAATTTCCTGGGCTGTTCTTTTCTAATGTAATACTGGCTGTGACCACATTCATCTGGTACTGGAACATCCCTAAAAGCCTTCACTCACATGGCTAGGGTCTCAACTAGGGTAGTTGGAAGAACTGAGAACTTTTTTATCCTGTCTTTCCCCATGTGGTCTTTTATCATGCAATAATCTAATTCATGCTTCTTCACATGGCTGTTAGGGACCAAGAGCACAAAAGTAAAAGCCAATAGATCTCCCAATGCTGGGACAGAGGACTGGACCAGAGCTACATGTTCAAAGTAAATCATAGTGACAAGGCCGCCTAGGTTCCTAGGGAGGGAAAACAATTTTGTCTCTTAATAGGAAGACAAGTCTGCACAGACAGGGATGGAAGGAATTGCTGGTGGGCACCCTCACCAACAACCCCTCGTGCATTTATCACATACATCACATTTTTAATCTAGTATAATAGTGTGTGCAGAAGCCCCAGATCACAGAATTTCATGGTCTAATTGAAGAAAACTGGGACCACTGAGTGCATGGAAAGATTAATTCACCCCTGAAACACAGATTGAGTTTTCAATAGGTGCCAGCCACGGTGCTATAGTGCCAGGGTTACAAACACAGAAGCACCTTCTTCTTTGAGTTCACAACACAATATGAGATAAATAAGCCTAAAAGAATTTTAACAATGCTGGGGATCAGAAAACGACATCCTCAAATGAAGGCCTCAGAAAATAAACATGTTCCTCTGACTTTCTCCTGTCTTGCTGTCTCTGGCCTCTTATTCTCCCCTAAGTCGAGCCATAGAAACTAGAATTCCTCCTCCTCAGGGCAGGCCATGGAAATCAGAACCCCTTTTCTCCAAAGCTGGCCATAAAACCTAAAAACATTGCTCTAACTTTACCCACCATCTTTTGTATAAAAACTGGCCATAAAGGAATTATCTGACCCACGTTGTGTGATTATAGGTCATAAGATTCATACACTCAGAAGGAAAGAATGCTATGCAGAGAAGTCAAATAGAATCTTAACAGACAAGCTTTTCTGAGTTTTCCAACTCAGTCCATTTGCAGTAGATTAGATCATAGCCTTTTTGTCCAATCGTCTTTCTGCACGGTTACTCACGTTGTGTTGAAACTAAATATAAAAATGGAGTATCCCCTGTACCTTTGGATCTTCACACTGAAGGCTTCTGCATCATGTAAAAGTATAATCAAGTAAATTTGTATGCCTTTTCTCCTATTAATCTGCCTTTTGTCAATGATTTTCTGCAAAACTTAAGAGGACAAAGTGGAAGTTTGACCTTTGCTCATACGGCAACATATTAAATTTTAGGCTAAAACATGATAAATTTCTGAAAAAGCAAAGAACCATGGGAATACACTGAGGAGAATTCAGCTTGGAGACATTAAGGAAGGCTTCGAGGAGGAGACCATATTAGAATGGGGGGTAGGGAGGGAGGGGAGGGTGGGGCGGAATAACACCGAGAGAAATGCCAGATATAGTATGCACCTAAAGCAAAATAAATAAAAAAGAATGAGATATTCATGACTAAGGAGGGCCTGAAGTGTTGGACCAGATATGGGGGCATTCTAGGCAGAGAGAGCAGTGTGAAAATGTGAAGAGACTAGTCAAAGTTTGGATGGTTAGGGGAACTGCAGAGGAATGGCAGGAGAGGGGCTGGAGAGCCTGGCACGGATCAGGGTCACGCAGGGCCTTGAGTGGCATGCGCAGATGTCTAGCATTTACCTGGTAGGTAAAGTTAGAAGGGTAAGAATTTAAGCAACATTGTACAACAGAGATTGGTGGAACAAAAAATTAGAAACAGGGACATCTCTTATAAGACTATTAAGTATTGCAGACAAGAATTGGTGGTGATTTGGAGAAAAATACACTTCAACATTGTATATTCATGCTGCTCAGTGAGGGGGAACACCGCTTCTGCAGACTGGTTTAGAGGAAAATCAATGCAAGAGGAAGAGTCCTCAAATAAATAACAAATACAAAACCTGTTAACTTGTAGTAAGACCACTTGAATCAAATGCACTTTGAGTGAATCTGAATCTAAATGATTAACTTGACCTTCAAGAACTGAATAGTTTTACATTTCTACAATAGACCTTGAGCTAACACCTGATATGTTTTAATACGCATAGATGATTTTATTGTTTGACTTTTCACCAGTAGGCAAGAATGCATACTGGTGCTTAATATAAGGTTTTTAAAGCACCCCTTTTTTCTCCTCAAGTTAAAAAAAGAATATATATTCATTACAAAAAAATTTCCCGTAAGTGAAGATGAAAGTTGTAAAACAGGAAAAGTGTGAGGGAGAACAGAACTTCCCCTTTTAGCATCTCTTACAATTTCCTTCTGAACATCCCTTTTCCCTTTGTTCTACAAAAGTATGAAGATTCGTTGTCCTATATTGGGTACACGTAGGCAAAGTGGGAGAGAAAAAAAGTATCGCTAATTTTACTTCTTACAGAAGTGTCTAGTTGTGTTCACAGCAAAACCGGTTGAACTAAGAACAAAAAATCATGAAGATTATAAAGGGCGAAGTACTTTATGACCTATGCTCCAGAGATAGACTCACCTCTGATTCCACTGCCCCACCCAATCAAACACACACACACCATAAACATACATGCACACTCACACACCTGAACATACACATGTGCACACACAAATGCATATGTGCATACACACACGTATACATATATGTATGCATGCAGAAACACACATGCAAATACACAAATGCTATTTTGTATTACTAAGCTTTGCCAGTGACCCAACTTCACCCTCCAGCCACATGTCTCCTTCTGAGTTCATCTTAGTTTGGTCAATTCCCACCAACCTTCCAAGAGCCAGGAATTGCTCAGTCCTAATCATTCTCAAGAATCCATTCCCAGGGCCAAGCCTTTACAAATATCTTCATCCCAATAATGGTTATTTTGTTTAAAATTATTTGTTTACTGATTTATCTCATCTGTCAGGCTGTGAGTTTTCAAGGAGCAGTGCTCTGGTCTTACCACTAAATCCCCAGGAATTGGCATAAGTCCAGGGAAAATGGCAGGGGTTGATATATTCATTTAGGAAGACCAATCTGATGAGTAATTCTTTATATCCTGTGTGTGAACATTATCCTTGTGTAATTATTTGCCGGCTATTATCAAAATACACTACCACTGAATTCAGTGTTTTCCGCACCTTTTATTTTTAAAGTGTTTTACAGCTAACTTTCATGCGTGAATTATTCATAATACATTTTAATAGGTATAAGATAATTGACCTTGTCTGCATGAGGCACCCATAATCTCACCCTGTAATAATTAACTCTCAGATGTTGGCTATTATTCAAAGGTAATGACTTTTCATCAGTTTGGCAATACATTATTGCCTTAGAGATCCATCTGATTAGATATTTCACAGCTCTGCTTTGTAATTCCTCCCCAACGCCAGACACTTGCTACCTAACTGCAGGTCCCCAAGTGAACTCGGGCTCACGGTATCTCAAGCTGTACAAGGGATTTTTCCTCTTTGAATTAATTGCATTATCATTTATTACCTTTGTGAACCCAACATTCCATGACTTATCCTAAAACTCTACATTATTCTATCTGGCTCACTTCTTTGCATTTTCCTTTTTCTAAAATAGTCATCAAGGTTTACTGATGTTTTCTCTGAATTTTTCCCCCTTCTGCGAATTTGTGAAAATAATACCCCAGGTGGTAACAATTTATGAAAAAACCCCAGCAAAGAATATCGTATAGATAGCAATGTTTCCTCCAATATCTTCAAGGAAAAAATAAGGTCTAGACTCCCCAAATGCCCTCAGGACTCTATTTGTTGAAGAAAAAAAACAAAAAAACAAACTCTATCATAGTTGTATTTCAACAAAACAAAGCCCAATTAGAGAATCTTGCTGTCTTTGTTGTTGGCAACTGACATAGATTTAAATTATAGTGTGTAATTTTCAGTAGAGATTTATAGAAATATCCCAGCAAAGAGTATGTTATAGCTACAATGCTTCCTTCAGTATCTGCAAGGAAGTAACACCAAGGTCCAGAGAGCCTGTGACCTTAAGATTCTTATCTGCTTTTGATGACTATGAGAGTTTCATAAATTTGAACTCTATCAATTCAGAATTAGTGCTAGTAAAATGTACTTGAATGAATTCTTCAATTTTTGAATACATAATTTGGTAAGTAAATGTCTACCTCAGTATAAGAAAACAGGGCAAATTTAATTTATTAAAAAGACGTAATATATCTCAACATTTTATTACCCTAATTGTATGTACATAGTAACTAATATTACAAATGATTATTCTATATTCATTAAAATCAGGGGATTTGCCCAAGGGAAAGTATGTTCTAAGGGAAAATAGCTATTTTTCATTACAGAGATTTTGTAGTTCAATCAGATCTCTCTGCCTGCCACTTACAGGTTTCTCAATAGTTTCCATGCACAGGAAGTACCATCCTTTCTGAATATAGAAATTGCTTCCTGTGATTACCAACCACCTTTCACATCAATATTCTCCAAGCACTCAAGAGAGGAACTTAAGAAAAATGTAATTCCGTGTGAAAAGGAAACCCATGAACCATAATGAAACTTGCAGACCTGTGCGCTTCAGATTAAAGAAAAAAAAGGTAATATTTAAAGGGTCTTGAAGAATGTTAAATATATCTAATGAAATGCTTAATAACTGTTCAGGAAAATCTCACTGTTAACACCACCCAGAGCTATCTAGAAAAACTCAGTGGTTGTTAAATGAAGACCTAAGTGTGGAGACTCCCACTGCACTACCTAAGCCAGACTTCCTCTTATAATGAGGTGCTTAGGTGCTTCAAGCAGAAGAACTTGTGTGGGAGATTTTTAACAGGTACCCCAATCTTACATACCATGATTTGAGAGACACTGACATAGAGAGATAGTGGCACGATGGCACGTCTCTCCATTGCAACCCTAGCCCCAGGTACCCAACTAATCACATGCCAAATCTGGAAAGAACATAGCCACAAACTCTGGCAATTTCTCTCCTATCAATTCACCTTGTGGATTGTAAAAAGATCATTCGCAATAACTGCATTTCAAGTGCTCCACACCCACAGGGCTAGTGGCTGCCATATGAACAGTGTAGCTAAGAACATTTCTGCCATTTCAGGAAGTTCTATTGTACAGAGCTGATTTACAGAATTTATTTGGAATTTTTAGAAACGTATTTAAAACTTGTATCTGAAAATCAATAAATTTCATACTATTTCTCACAACTTCTGGTGCTTATAATTCCGACCTATTTGTTTAGATTATATCAAATCTTCTAAGCTCCGTGTATCTATTGCTGCATAGCAAACCATTCCAAATATGTTATGGCTTTAAAGAAGTATTTTACTATTTTTCACAATTCTGAAGGCTGACTACATTCTTTTTCTAGTCTTTCTTGGAGTTTCCCAAGCTTCTGCAGTCAGATGGCAGTTGAGGTTAGAATGTCCAGGATGACTTTATCCCATGTCTGTTGTGTGGGAAAGGACTATTGACAAGGCTGGGCTCATCTGGGGCACAGGGGAAGCTGCAACTATTTCTCTTTCTAGTACCAGGTCTTCTTCCTCTACAGGTGAGAGCCATGTTTGGGAAGTATTTAGCACATCCATTAAATCACTCTACCTCAAAGTGTCCTCTTACCCCTTCAGTTTAGTTTTCTAACTCTCCACAAGCCTAATTTGCTTCCAGCCTTCTGCTGTTCAAATAAGCGTCATGTTGTCCTTTAAATATTTCTTGAGATCATGCCTCCTTCTCTACCCCACTCCTCCAAAATATATGATTTTTTTAAAGGAAAGTAACTGGGCCTGAAATATTCAGTATCTGTGTACCTCTCCCCAAGTGCCAGCACATAGCTGAGTGCTGTGCACAAAGTAAGCCACTAACAAATAAAATATTGAATTGAATTCTCCCACCCATCCCAGACACCACTGTCTCTATTAAAGAGTAAGCGAGTGTCCACCAATGTCTACGAAAGGTAGTATGTATGACAAGAAACTCTGGAATTGGATGGGCCACCGGTTAACTCCTATGTCCAACATCCTATTACATCAACTGCTTCAAAACAATTGTGAGGTCTTCAAAATAAAATTGTGAAGATGACCTAAATTTATGAAAAGTTAATTTTAGAATAAGAAGCTTAAAAAGTGAAGGGAAAAACAGCAAAAAAAAAAAAAAAAAAAAAGAGGACTCAAGATAATTACAACATGAGGCTTCTGAACCTTACATAACTTAGGAATTCAGCATTTTAGCTTATGTGCCATTCATTCCCTCATTCTCACAGTAACACACACACACACACACACACACACACACACACACACACACACACACTCTTACTTTAGATACTGGGTGTCTACAGACTTTTTAGAGGCATTAACCACATAGACAAACCTGCCACTGAAGACTGCCTGGATAATAAATTGCATTCGTTTTAAAAACCTCAGTTGTAAGCAGTGCAATTTTCTCTACTGAAAATCCAGATTTTAGTGATTCAGGATTGAGCATCATAAAACTGCTTTTGTTGGCAGTAAAAATATTTTCACTACCTCAAGTCATCACAAACACCAAATGTAACTATTTTTCTTTCAATGAAGAGATGCTGGGATACTCAGACTCATAACCTACAAGGAAAAAATTTTATCAGCTGCCTTAGCCTTTGACACAAATATTTCTATAGGTGATTGAGATGATCTATGCGGGTACTAAGAAACAAAGTGTAAGCAGAAATGAGCCATTTTACAGTATTTATTCTGCACAGCCTCCAAAATAGTGCAGGAGGCAAGATCTGAGACAGGAAAATTGAAATAATGTGTCTTCTTTAATTTATATGAGAAGCAAAAGGGAAATGAACCCCTGCACTTTGGCAGTCAGAATTACAAGAAGTATCCGAGGGGATTTTCATCCAGGGGCACTCCGGCTCACAGGTAATTTACATTTTGAAGATCAACAGGCTTTATTAACCAATTTCAAGATTGTGTACCTCAGAGGTTAGCTAGAAAAGTACTCAGATGAGTTTTAATTCCTACGGCAGACAGGAGGGGTGGACGTGGTAATAAGAGACAAGGAGGGAACCCAGCATCTGTTGAGGGCTACCGTCTGTAAGCTTAGGAAGGCCTCGTGATTAAAAATCGAGATTTTGGGGCCTGATGTCATGGATCTCAAGTCCACTTTCACCACTCACTAGCTCAGTGACCTTGGGCAACTTGTGCAACCTCTTAAATGTCAGTTTCCCCAAATGTAAGCTGTGAATCATAATAATTCTCACCTTAAAGTTTGTTGTGAGAATTAAATGACATAATATATGTGGATCTCCTAGCACACTGCCTGGTACATACTAATAACTAAATAAGTGCTATCTATGATGAGTATTGCATTGATTTTCTCATTTAATCATCACAAGACTACTCTGCAAGATGGGATCCTTCTCACTCTGCAGTGAAACAAGCCTCAAAACTTTCCAAGGTCACACAGCCTTCAAACATTTCATTTGATTGCAAAGTCCATGCTTAAGCCAAAATAGTCAATAACTTTTTGGCTAGCAAGGCAGTTGTTTCCAGTCCACATAAGAAAGTCAGCTCTCCAGGGGGAAAATGATGGCCATACTCAGAGTTTTGGCATAGGGTAAGGAGTACTAAAATTTCAGCACAGCAAGTGTTCAATAGAAACTTTTCAAGTAAATGAAGAAACGGTTAGTAGAAATAAGCTCTGACACTTTCCCTGCAGTATAATGCTTTTAATATACACTTAGCAACTATGATTCCTAGCTCTGGTCTTATAGCCCATGCATTTGCCTCATGAGTATATATTCAGACTTTGACAGGACCACATGTTAAGAGCACTCTGCTGGCTTTGTTTAAGCAGCCACAATCCTCTACCACAGAATGACAGCTGCTGTCATTTCAGGGAACTTCTGTTTACGCATTTAGCTTTTGCTTCCTTTCCCCAAACCAGATTCTAAACTCTGACAGTGGGTCTAATGGACTGTTGCACTTTGCTAATTTACCTATTAATTTTGCAAATGGTCTGTTTCATGGAAGATAAACCTTATCCTTTGGAAACATGACATTCTTTAGCACAATCTGGCTCGAAGCATCCCCAGGCCTTGTGCAGAGAAAGAAAATGAATTATCCAAGGTGGTATTTCACAAATTACTACCTCCCAGTGGCATCATGTAGATAAAATGATTACTCAGTCAATAAAGTAAAGTGATTAGTCAGGCAATAAACATTATTTGCCTAACATTTTTCGACTAGAAGACTTTTTTTTCTTTTTTGTCATGAAGAGAGTAGAAAAGTGAGTGCAACACACATATAAATTAGTGTGTCCAGAATTCAGTGAGAGACGAAAGTTAACATGAGCAGAGCCACAAATATTCCCTTGCTTCTAGTGATTAATAGAACAGAAAAATAAACATCAATGGAATTAGTAAGAACTGCCTCATAGATTTCCTTATTGAAAAAGCAAGCAATGATAAGGGCACAAAGGCATAAAAATGATACGATGGACTTTGGGGACTCAGCAGGAAGTGTGCAAGGCGGCAGAGAGATAGAAGACTACACAGTGGGTATAGTGTACACTGCTTGGGTGATGGGTGCACCAAGATCTCAGAACTCTGAGACTTATTCAGGTAACCAAATACCACCTGTTCCCTCCAAAAAAATTGAAATAATCTTTTTAATTAAAAAAAAAAAAGTTTTACATTTCGACTTTGCTTACCTAACCACTTAAACATAATGACCACTGGCTTCTTCTCTATAATGCCAAATAAGTCATGAAATTATTTCAAAATAAAAGAATAAAAAGCCAGCAATGGGCCAGGAAAGCAGTCTGAAAAGAATCTACACAATGTATGGAAGAGTGAGGCACACGGCTCCCAGAACAGCTGAGATTCCTACATCAGCCACACCCTGCATACGCCTCAGCAATGGAGATTAACAGGAGGAAACACCAACGTGATCGCTTTCAGTTTCTAAAATAATTGATTTTATCCCAAAAAGGTGTTCACAAGGACATACACACCCCATTACCATGGCCACCAACTGCAATAACGCAAACCTAAAAAATCACTTTAGATAGATGAGAAAATGTATGATGATCACTATAGTTGTTCACAGATAAGTAAATATTTGCAGAGTAATTAAAACATTTTTTTGGTTAAGTTTCTAAATAGTTTGTATCCTACTTTTGTGGCACTGATTAGCCAACATCCTTTCCCATAGCTGTAAGGTGGTGCAATTCATTCAAAATCCTACCAATACACACAAGTTCAAAATTATAAATTCACTACCTCTTCCAGAATTGCAGAGTGAGGATACTGGTAAGTTCTCTGTCTAAAACAACACAAATACAGGCAAAATAACTAAAATCAACCATTTCAGAGTTCTAGCAATTAACCTAAGCCAACAAAGAAACTGAAAATTGCCTACCGAAGAGAAACTACTGAGCCTCGGGAAGATGTGGGGTATGCTGTTTCCACCTACCCCTTCTTCTCAGTTCAGTGGTCTAGTAGCCGGAAGCCTGCACTCTTGCAGACAACTGAAATATATGAGAACTTCTGAAGTTCCATTAAAAGCCCCATTATTGGAGCACAGTCAACACTTTGTTTAAAGTTGTGTTTCCCTAACAAGTCTCTGTTCTCACAGTGTGATGGTTATTTAATTTATCTCAGAGCTCAGCTGGGTTGGGAAGCAGTGGCGCTAACTCCAGTGCATGACGAAAATGGCAGCACACCGTTGACGGCATCTCAGCTGCTTAAGGTTGTGATTTTAGTTGGAGCAAAGAAGAGCATGGTGTGGAATTTAATGGGAAATTTTGGAGAAAATTAGAGAGGCTCTGAAAATCTCTTACACATTCCTGGGAGTCTTAAAGGTTGAACTCATGAGCATGGATGTGCATGTATCAAAAAAGACCTCAGAAAGAAGAATTCACCTAAGACTGACCTTGAGGCCCTGCACAAGCAGGAAGTAAAAGCTAAGGCCATCTTGTACGATGCTTGCAGTTCAAGGTATCTACATAGGTCCTCTTGGCAACGGGAGGATGATACATAGCAAAGCATTTTTTAAAAATCTGACCACTCATTGGCTGGCCACTAAATTATACTGACACAGATGTAACCCCTGGGAACTGGGATTGAAAAATAAAAACAAGAACTAAAACACAACAACAGGAGCTGGAAGAGAACTTAGAGACTGAAAACTGCCAGGAAAACAGAATAGACAGAATTAGTTCAGGAAGATCACTACATGAACAAGCAACGAGGAAAACAGCAACAAACCAGCACAACCATCAACATTGGTCTGTGGAGGAATCTGATAACAGAGTTGTTATGATGTATTATTTGAAGGACCAATTTGTAACCAATATTTATGAGACATGCAGTGAAAGAAGAAAGTCTGCCGTATACCTAGGTGGGGGGAATGTAGCCAACAGAATATGCCCCTGAGGTGATCCAGATTTTGGATATGTAAACAAGAAGCTGCTGGTCTAGAGAAACCAAAGTGAAAGCAGCCTTTCTAGGACCCATGTCTGAGAACTGAAATAATCAGAGACTGTGATTTGGAAAATGCTGGCAGCCCACTACGTATCAGACTTTGGACAAGCCCCAGGAACACTGCTGCGGACAATCTTTCTTCACTTTCCTTGATATGGTACTCTCATAGGTGACTTAGAGCAGTAGAGGGACAGTACATGCACTGTTTTGAGAAGTGGTTGCAGAGGGTTATGCTAATGTCTCTGTAAAGAAAAGTACTGAATATCACAGAAACTTCAAAAGGAGAAAACTAACCTAGCCTGAGGAGTCCAAGAAGACCTTCCCAGAGTATACGACATTTATGCTGAATCTTGAGGGATGAAGAGGAGTCTGGCTGACAAATTAAAATCTGACAAATAACTTTTGAGGAAATCTGACTAGAAGTGCTACATTTTTTTTCCTGCATGTCCATTTGAGGGTCAGGTGATAATTTCTATTCCTTCAAACAAAATTGGAAAGTGGTGTATCCATCTGATAAAAAGTAGATGAAAATACAGAGACAGCTGCAGAGTTGCAGGGCCAGGGGAATCTTGAACTTCTTGAGAAGACAAACATCCATGTATCCTAAGAAATTAGCAAAGAAATGCATTTTGCTTTGAACTCAAGAAAACAGTAATAAGATATGAGGCCAGTGTAGTGACTCATGCACATAATCTGAGCACTTTGGGAGGCCGAGGTGGGCAGATAACTTGAGCCCAGTAATCTGAGACCAGCCTGGGCAATGTGGCGAGACCCTGTCTCTACAAAAAATACAAAAATTAGCCAGGCATGGCATTGCCTGCAGTCCCAGCTACTCAGGAGGCTGAGATAGGAGGATCACTTGAGCTGGGGAGCTGGAGGCTGCAGTGAACTGTGATTGCACCAGTGCACTCCAACCTGGATGACACAGTGAAACCCTGGCCAAAAAGAAGATACAGAAAAGAAGATGCATTCTGGCATCCTGGGTTCTAGGATCAACTCTGTCACTTATTATAATTAATGATTTGGAAAAAGCTCCTTAGCCTCCATTTTTTCACCTCTAAAACAGAGATTAAAGGGTGTCTGTCCTCTGCCTCTCCCAGGGCTGCTGTAAACGTCACCACATATGATTGTTTTATAAAAGTCGAAGTGCTTCAGAATCAGAAGGGATGAGATGATAATGGTGCTACTAATTATTTTCAATACAATAAAAATAAGGAGGCATAGCCAAATCTTCCTATTAATAAAGAACAAGACTCCTGGGTCTCAAATACTGCTTTGCTGATGTGTGCACAAGCAGCCAAAGCTAGCTCTCAGCTCAGCTCAGCATCTTGAGATCCTTCACTTACCAGTTTTATTTATCCTGCTTACCACAGAGGCACCTCCCAAACCAGAAGTTGCTGCATACCTCTCTGGCTTGTCAGTGCCTATTGTCTTCTGTGACTTTGCCTCTGGCCATTCAACCCTCCAAAAAAGAAGGTGTGGGTGGAGCTGACAGTTCCCTTTCTGCTTTCCTGCCTGACACAGGTTTGTTGCAGAGTTTACCATGCCCTGCCTATCCTGTTTGAGATTCTGAAATGAAAGCTGCTTGTGGTTGACTTTACTTCATAAACATTTATGGAGTGCCTATAGCATACCAAGCATTGTGCTGAGCTACAGGGATGCAACAAGGCAATCAGACATTTGTCTTGCCCTTGAGATAATTCATTTTCTGGTGAAGAGACAGAAGCAACAGTTAAGTTACAATGCAATCAGAGCTGGAGTAAAGATGAGTATGGAAGGAGCCTAGAGAAGCCAGATATCTAGCTCAAGGACAGTCGGAGAAGGAGGCCATGACAAGAATGGTGTATTCCTTTCCTGGCCTCTCCTTTTCTTAACAGGAGATTTCATTTGCTGTGGTTCCCACATTTCTACCCTCAGCTCAGGAGTCCTTTTTGGGCCAGTCAGCTGTCATCATAGGACATAACATTTAACAAAGCTCAGTATCAAATCCTGCGCTCGGTCAAAATCCTCACATTCTGGAAGTGTTAGAGCAGGCCGACAGACACCAGCAGGAAAGGAAGCCTCTAGGGGAGGATGCTTTAAAAAATCTCGTGTCTCAGAGACCTCCTGAAACATGTAGTTAGGTATTAGTAGAGAGGAGGGGGTGATTCCTATGCAGAGAGGAATGCCCTGAAATGTCACTTAAGACACCCAGTAATTGCTCATTCTGTGGTTAAATTGTCAGAATGTAGGTAGCTACATACTGATAAGAAGAGAGAAAGTATAAAGGAGAAATTCCTGATACACAGGCACGATCAGTACAGATTTAACTCCTATGCAGCCTTCCTGGGGAGCCAGTCATGACCTATACCATCACTAGGCCGGTTTCCTGTTAATCACTGGACCCCAGGCATGTGCACCAAATGACAGTAAGAGAGGATCCCACAAACCTGGGTGAGAACTAGATGGGAACAAAAATGGAGATGTAAGACAGAAGTGGGAAACTAGACAAATAAAAAGGCAGAGACTTAAGACAAGTGAGAACTTAGAGAAACAGCTTAACATGATAAAAACTGCAACGCAAAACTCTTGAGGCCATTCCCAGCCATGTCAGCCTGCCCCTCTCTAGGAGTGAACCTTTATTCCCTTAATAAACCTCTCTGCTTACTTTACTAATTGGTCTCTTGGCTGAATTATGTCTTCCAAAAAGACAAGAACTGAGAAGCCCCACAAATCCCAGAAACAGAAGCGTTTCCAGATGGTGGAGGAATGGCCTCCAACAATGGGCACCTTCATAAATGCAATGAGAGTGCTATTCATAATTATCAAAAAATAACTTTTTCAAATCTCTGGAAAATAATCAAAGGATTGTAACCACCCGAGGAGTCTTTAATAAAAATGGCTGAATCTCAGTAGTGATGGCAAGGCTTATGGTACTTTGACTTTCCCTGTTCCCTTCTTCTTTTACTTGGCTCCATGGCAGCCTCGAAAACTGCTGGAAGGAAGGTCATGGCATGACTGCTTCTCTGGCGTAGAAAGAAAGAGCTTATGGAATGCCACGCTCCATGCTCAAGGGAGGAACACCTCTTGGAAGCACAAGAACATGACCAGACTTGCTGGCTCCTGTCTACGTCCCCTCTAGCTTGTTTAATGATTGAATCTAGAATGGAATTTATTCTATATGCCTCAAAGGAAATGTCAAACCGCCTTAGCTATCGATCACCTGCCTGACACACAGTTCCCTTATCTGCCCCAACACCCCTACCACATTCTTGATTTGTTTTATACACCAATAAACGATGTTGGTCTCCAGAGCTCAGGGTCTGCGCCACCTCCATACGTGTGTTGACCCTCTGGTCCCCACTTTATGTGCTCTTAACTTGTCTTTTCTCATTTCTTTGTCTCTGCCGTCCCTTGCAATCCCCACGGTCTGTGTTAGGGCTGGTCCCTGACGAAAACCAACAACCCTACAAGTACAGTAGCCTGACAGCTACTCAAAATAGCAGAATGAGTTTGCTAACCCCCTAAAAAGCCCCACTCCAGAGAATGTTTACTATTTGACCTTTCTCAAAGCTCGATAAAAAGCTCACAGAGGGGAGATCCTGTGAAGCCATCAGAAGAGGGTGACCAACTCCAAGCCCAGAAGAGAGATCTTGGAATAAACCAATCCTGCTCACACCTTGATCTTGGTTTCTAGAATGTAAGGAGGAAAAACAAATTTCTGTTGTTTAAGCTATCAGTTTGTGGAGCTTTGTGATGGTATCTTTAGCACATGAACACAAGTCTCACTGTGTATATCTAAAATGGTGGTCTTTGGGCCTTCTTTAAAGGAGTCTTGGCTGGGTGTGGTGGTTCATGCCTGTAATTCCAACAACTTGGGAGGCCGAGGCAGGAGGATCACCTGAGGTCAGGAGTTCGAGACCAGCCTGGCCAACATGGTAAAACCCTGTCTCTACTAAAAATACAAAAATTAGCCAGGCATGGTGTTGCACGCCTGTAATTCCAGCTACTTTGGAGGCTGACGCAGGAGAATCGCTTGAACCCTGGAGGCAGAAGTTGCAGTGGGTTGATATCGTGCCGCTGCACTCTAGTCTGGGCAACAGAAAGAGACTCCATCACAAAAAAATAAATAAATAAAAATAAATAAAGAGTCTCTAAGATTAAAGTTAGCATTCATATCACATTCCTAAAACAAAAGAGATAAGCAAAGAACCCAGAAAATTCTACTTTTTTGTAAAATCTTAAAAGATCACTGAAATTAAATTAAAGCACCATCAGTATTACATTATTACATTTTTCCTCCTTCCTCTTTAAAAAAATAATTTTCTTCAATCCTCATAACAACCTCATTTTACAGCTGAGAAAACCGTGGTTCAGAAAAACCATGCCATTGACATAATGTCACTTAGCTCAGAAGCAATAATGTAGAATTGCTGTTTCTTATGCCTATGTTTTTTGAAAACAAAAATTGGATTATCTTCTCTTTTTTTTTTTTTTTTTTTGAGACATAGTTTCGCTCTTTCTGCCCAGGCTGGAGTGCGATGATATGATCTTGGCTCACCGCACCTTCTGCCTCCCGGGTTCAAGTGATTCTCCTGCCTCAGTCTCCTGAGTAGCTGGGATTGCAGGTGTGCACCACCATGCCCAGCTATTTGTGTGTGTGTGTGTGTGTGTGTGTGTGTGTATATTTAGTAGAGATGGGGTTTCTCTATGTTGATCAGGCTGGTCTCCAACTCCCAACCTCAGGTGATCCACCCACTTCAGCCTTCCAGAGTGTTGGGATTATAGGCGTGAGCCACTGCGCTTGGCTGGGATTACATTCCCTAACAAACTGACTTTTAAATCAGGATTGTCTTGGGGATTCTCAGATATGTGCTTCTATGCCTAGCTTAACATCACGAAAAGGTGGAACCCTGCTAAATATTTCTTGGTAGTGATGATTATGCTAATAATTATACCAATGATAAAGTAATAGTTGAGGTCAAGGATGGGTGAGGAAAGGCAGATAAAACTCCTTTTACACAGGAAGAATCAGGCCCGTGGTGACAGGCTGAACCCCTCTGTCAATCGGGGATATTGAGCACCTCCTTTGTAGCAAGCTGTGCTCTGGGCGTGGAGAGTACAATTACACATTAACAGACACTAAACTCTGACTTAGGAAGCTTAACTAAAAAAGTAAGTAAATTATATCATATGAAAATAAGTGCCGAGGAAAAATAAAGCAAAAAAAAGGGGCCCAGGGTTGATGTGTCCAGCAAAGATTGCAATTTTAAATACAGTGAATAGAAATAAAGCCTGCTAAAAGTTCTTTTTATACAGAGTTTTGAAAGAGGTGAATGAGCAAGGCGTGTGGTAAATTGGAAAGGATATTTGCAGTCAGGGGAACAAGTGTGAAAACTCTAAGGTGCATTTCAGTTTTGACATCAAAAGTACAAACAACAAAAGAGAAAAAATAGATAAATTAGGCTTCATCCAAATTAGAAACTTCACATCAAAGGACAATATCAATCAAGTGAAATGATAGACAGAATGGGAAAAAAGATTTGCAATCAATCATATGTTTGATGAAAGTCTTGTATCCAAGATAAAGATCTCTTATAGTACAACAACAAAAAGACAAACAACTCGATTATACAAGGTCAAAGGTCAGAAGACACACAGATGGCCAAAAAGGACATGAAAAGATACCTGACATTAGTAATTATTAGAGAAGGAAAATCAAAACCACAATGAGATACGCTTCAAATTCACCAACATAACTGTTATTAAAATAAAAAAGAAAAGGAAAAGAAAAAGCAAGTATCAGCAGAATGTAGAGAGATCCAGTGGATCCAGAAAATGGAAGGCCTGAGCTGGCCCCTGGTCTTGCTCTGAGTAGTGAAATGGGGTTGAGCATGGGCTTGGATTACTAAAGTCAGGAGGAAACACACACACATTGTGGGAAGTTTGTCTTTCTATGTTAACAACAAACTGAAAGCTGTTTGGGAAGAAACAATGGTAACAATCGAAATGACAGATGATACATCTTGGAATTGAAATGACAGATGATGCATTTTGGAATTGAAATGACAGATGATGCATTTTGGGCCTGGTAATGGCCAGGGTAGTGAACACAGTGCTTAAATTTTGCATCTATATCGAGGATATTCAGTTGGATTTAGAACATTATGATGATAGAGTATGGAAAAAGAGAGGAATCAAAGATAACTCCTAGGTTTTTTGATCTGAGTGTCCAGAAGAATGAGTTGCTATTTACAAAGTTTGGGAAGGAATGCTGGAGGAGCACATTTGGAGGAAGAAGATCAGGAAATTATTTTTGGACATCATAAGGCCAGTAGGCAGGTGGATATATGCATCCTATATTCAGAAAAGGAATCTTGACTAGAGATCTAAATTTGAGATTTTCCAGCATGTGACTGAATGGCAATCCAAGAAGAATGCATAGATGAAGAAGACAGCCCTGGGCTGAGCCCTAAGACCTCCTTCTTGTTTATTGTGGAAGGAGCCAGGATAGCAGAGGTATAGTCAGAGACAAGGCTACACTGGAGAGTATTGTATCCTAGAAGTTAAGTGTAGCAAGTATTTCAAAAAATAGGACATGGTCAACTGTGTCAAATGCCACTAAATCAAGAAATGATCTCCTAGTATTGCCATGGGATTCGGTGGCTATAGAGCTCGTTGAGGACTTTGATAAGAAAGGATCTGAATAACTGTGTTCAAAACTAATCAGTTAACATCTCCTAAATGCAGGTCTGGTCCCTGAGGATATAAAAATGAATATCATTTGCCTAACATCTCTAGGTGTGCAACTGACTGAAATAAAAGTGGGTGAATAATTCAATAAAAATGTGAACGATGTAAAAAGGGAGCAGAAAGAACACATACTGAATCATTCTCAATAAATCAGGGTGGCCTTCACAGAGAAGGCAGAGCTGGGAAAGCAAAATGTAATGTTACCAGCAGCACTGCAGGAAGAAGGCAGTGGGAAGACAGTGAGTCTTAAAGGTACAGCAGCACATCCTTAAAGGATGTGTCTGAGGAAGCAAAAGTGTTCTAGCACTTCCCAACCTTTCCTCATTCCTTCCCTCATTCAAGAATCAGGCTCCAGTTCATTGCCATTTCTACCCAAATAACCACTTACACCAAATCTCTTTAATTGATGCAGATTACTAACTTCTTTTTAACATACACTACTCTTTTAGTAACGAGAGATTTGAAATTAAAAATTTTAAGTGCTAATAGTATATATATTTTTATGACACATTAAAGTAGAAAAAAGTGATGTTTGTAAAAAGTCCATCCATGTCCCGCATAAACCCTTCCTGTGTTGCATACCTTGAAAATTTCTGAGCTCAAGCACAGAGTAGCAGGGATGCCCTGTGGAGGGAATCAAGAGCAAAGACAGAATGGAGCTTGGCAAGTCGAGTAATTATGAAGGCCTCACCCCAGATACACAATTTCCAGGGCAATTTATTTCTTTCCAGTAATGATTCAACACATGCTTACTTTGCTCCTTGCCCCTCAATGCCTCTGGAATGCTTGTCGTGCTAAACAGCTGGTCCCAAACCTTTGTGTTAGCTGCCTCAGCTCTCTCAGCTACTCTGCCACTTATGCCTCCCTCAGGGAGAGGGAGATCCATAACCTAGTGGAACTTCTTGGCCTACTCACTGTGGAAGCCCCTGATGCCAAAGTATTTTTCTGCCTAAATATGTGACTACAGTATGCTTTAATGGATGGATCTGAGGCCCTCATGGTTGTATATAAATTGAAGCAGGTCAAGAGAGCCTGATACCAGACAGCCTTACAAAACCAAGGAATTCCCTGATACATCACCATCAGTCACTTACCTTTAACTTTTATAACATTCACTTTCTCCTGTAAGGACCTTTCAATTCAAGGATGAAAGAAAAGTTCACATTTTATCATTTGATGAACTAGTTTCATCGTATTTGTCTACAGAAGAGCTTT
Source organism: Cheracebus regulus (assembly GCA_963574635.1). NCBI lineage: Eukaryota > Metazoa > Chordata > Mammalia > Primates > Pitheciidae > Cheracebus > Cheracebus regulus. The sequence goes on from CAUYQU010006816.1 coordinate 45,824, forward strand.
CTCGACAATTCCTCATCCTCTGGGTCTTTTTTCCCAAGGACTGCCTTTGCTCAGTAAAGCAAACATGTCTCGAGGGTGCCACTGTTAGCTTCCCTTACAGGAGAAATGAGAAAGCGACAAGCAGGAACAATGATCACTTTTTCTCTTTTGTCAACATAGGTGCCATTGCTACCATTAGATTTTCATTACGTGGTGCAGGAAGAAAAAAATAGGAGAGACAAGGTAGACATGAAAATGGCTACAGCTTAAAAAATGAAGCCATGGGGAGTGCTTTCCATGCACTATTAATGTTAATGTAGTGGAATTGCTCTATCCTCTTAATTATACTCATAATTCTTAACCTTTAGGTAAACTGTGTATTCAGGCATGGTGGAGGATGAGAAATGAAATTAGCATTGCCCTGAGGCACACCCACCAAAACCCAAGGGTATTGATAAATGACTAGAGGGGGCATTTTACTTGCCTTGACCAAAATAGCAAGGAGCCGGTGCAGTGAGCAGGTTTACATACGTGAGCACTGTTGCTCAGTGACAAAGATACTCTCATATTCAGACTGTGAAATGCACAGTATCAGGAAGATAGCACAGGCCTGAATTGTCAAATCAAGGGCACAGAATTCTGTGGCACCTGGAGTACACATGTGTAGATTAAACAATCCTCTGAGATTGCACAGAGCAGCCATCCTCCATTTAGCAGGAAGTAGAAATGCTTTTCTGGTGCTAATCAATCAGTACTATAATGGTATTAGCAGACCCTATAGAGATGCATTCAAATTGCCTGTAGTCATAAACTGCCCTGGGGCAATCTGTTCTCCTAGCTGTTTTGATTCATTCCTTGGTTAATCTTTCCCAGCTACTAAGATGTTTAAAGTCCTTCATAATATCAAAAGACTTCTACCCATCTCTAACTGCCCAATCATTGCTAATGCTTCCCTCATCTTTCTCACAAAGCACATCAAGCTATCATAAAATGTGTATTTAACATCCAGAGTAATAGTCTCACTTTGGTTCTTTGCTATAGTTCATGCACCATGCTGAACACTTGAAAAATCTTGAGGAATCCAAACAGCAATTTCGAACCCAAAATATCCAGCAGTGAAAGAGGTCAGTGTGGGAAAGAAACGAAGCTGCTGGGGTGTGCTCCATGCAGGATGGCTTAAAAGAACACTTGTTGCCATGGGCACTTCCAACACGAGGCCATGGCCCTCACTGGCCAGCTGCCAGAGAGTAGGACAGCCCTCAGGGCATGAGGAAAAATATGTCAACAGTGCATAGTGGTGTACCATTTCATACTGTAAACAAACATAAAACCCATAGATCCCCTAAACTCTGAAGAGACCCCTCACTCCTTGATCAAGGAGACTCTAGAGGAATCCAAAAAACTGAATTCCCAGGCATCAGGAAGGTAGGCCAGACATGCCTTTTGACGACACCTCTCTTTTGGGGTTTAGGCACAACTGACCAGCATTAATGTTACAAAGAAGAACAGAAAGAACTCTTTGTGACAACAAGATACTAAACAATAAACAGAAACTAAGAGCATGCAAGACAAGGGTTAAGTCATACACCTACAAGTCATTCTCACCCAGTGTTGGTTAAACACACCTCCTTTTCTTAAATATTTCTTTCTGCTAACTCCAAATTTTTAGACAAAGCTTTACTCCTTTAACCCACTGCAAATTAAAGAATCTCTTAATCCACCTATAACCTATAAGCCCCTGACTCAAGATGTCCCACCTTTTCAGGACAAACCAAGGATATACTTTCCATGTATTCAATTGAGTGTTTGCCTGTAACTTCTGTCTCCCTAAAATATATAAAACCAAACAATAATCCAATTACTTCAGGACCACTTACTCAGGGCTTCTTGGGTTATATTTTACCCAGGCCACAGTCACTCATATTAGCTCAGAATAAACCTCTTTAAAGTATTTTACAGTTAGTCTTTTCCATTAAAAATACATGTACACAAAAACACACATATGAACACTATTTCAGAGGCTACAGATTTATAAAAATGGCATTAAATGGGATGTTGTATCAATAAAAATATTTTTTAGCTACACAGCAGCATGTATATGGAGACAGTTTTATCTGCATATATATGAGGGCTTGTAACTAACCACAAAGTTGATTTTGAAAATTTGCCTTGCTTTTCCAAAAAAGGGAATAAAATAATACTTTCCAAATATTTGCTCATCAGTTGATGTTGACATTAGCATGGACTAACACTGAAACTATAATATTAACTAAATAGTAAAGCTAATTTTGACATTAAACAAATATTCGATGTTAGCTGAAACTAAAATTCAAGATACTCATATTCATGATTACATAAGGATCTATAAATAGAGTTACAAGTTTAAAAATGGTTCATGGATTTTTCTTTGGTGTGCCATGCATTAAGGAATGATTCACTTTAGAGAAGACAAAAAAGGAAATACAATATTGCCAATATACCATTTGATTTCAATTCTTTTTTTGGATGTGGTATTTTTCTTTTTTTTTTTTTCCCATTTCTGCTTTTTGTTTGTTGGTTTGTTTTTTGTGTTCTCACTGGCTGGTAGACACTGAGGCTGTGCACCAATTGCTTCTGTCTCTTCACCTTCCAAGCCCATGGTAGGATTAAACTTCCTGGCCAGGTGCGGTGGCTCATGCCTGTAATCACAGCACTTTGGGAGGAAGAGGCTGGTGGATCGCCTGAGGTCAAGAGTTCAAGACCAGCCTGGCCAATGTGATTAAACCCTGTCTCTACAAAAAATACAAAATTAGCCGGGCATGGTGGCGGGTGCCTATAATTCTAGCTACTCGGCAGGCTGAGGCAGGAGAATTGCTTAAACCCTGGAAGTGGAGGTTGCAGTGAGCCGAGATCACACCATTGCGCTCCAGCCTGGGTGACAGGAGTGAAACTTTGTCTCAAAAAAAAAAAAAAAAAAAGAACAACTTTCCAGTCCTCTGGGGATTGCATTCAAGGCAATGGGCTGTAAGCAGAAGCGGCATGTGTCACTCCCAGAGGGCAGCGTGTACTCCAGAGCCGTCTTTCCATCTGCCAAGGTGACGGCAACACTGGAGCACTGGAGAGAGGTGCTGCTCTGTCACTCTGGGTGCTGGAGGGAGAAGACAGCACAGAGCCCCCAGCCAATTTATGAAAAATATCTGGCCTACTTGAGAAATGAAAGCATGTTGTTTTAAGATGTTCTGTTTTGGGATTTTGTTTGCTTTTACCTTGTTGTTATTGCACCACACTTAAGCTTTTTCTTCTTCTTCTTTTTTTTTTTTTGAGACAGGGTCCCACTCTGTCACACAGGCTAGAGTGCAGTGGCACAATCATAGCTCCGCAGCCTTGACCTCTTGGGCTTAAGCAGTCCTCCAACCTCAGCCTCCAAAGTGCAAGCATTAAAGGTGTGAGCTACCATGCCCCGTCACCTTTTTCTGTCTCATGTAAGAATTCCAGTTATTGCCTTCAAAGTACTTTGTTAGACTATATTCTCACAGGATTTTCATATCCAAGAAAATTGGGGAGGGGGGGCACCTACTTTGTGCCAGTCACTAAAATGGCTCTAGAGGTATTCAGAAATAAATATGACCCAGTTGCTGTTTTTGAAGAACTCACAGAGTTAGAAAAGTTCCACTTGAAAAAGAAATTTGTATCTCAGTTTTATCACCAAAGAATTCGTCCCTGCTGGGCTTCTTAGCTGCCAAGAAATTACCAATTCTGCGCTCCCATTGCCACCATATCCCTGCCTTCCTTTAAGAAGGGAGGAATATTTTAAATGGTTGTGAGTCAGTATCATGGACTCCTGTTTTCAGCATCATAATGTGTGGCTCTTGAGAAGATCACAAAGTGTTATATACCTAAGATAATGTCTCCATGTTGAGAATCTGTCTTCATTTACTCGGGATTAAAAATGAAGCAGGTTTCTGATTCAGAGGCAACTCTCCAAAGGATTTTCCCTCCTTTCCTCCATCTCTTTCTCCCTATCTCCCAACCTCAACACTCTCAAGATGGATTCTGCAACTGCTTCAATATCCTGATGTTTTATCCTTTCTAAATTTTAATCCAAAAGTTCTGCTGAATGTAGAGACAGATTGTTACCATGTCGGTAACTTTGTTTCTGATTTTCTTCTTATCTGATTCCTTTTCCTTGTCAGTGATGCATTCACAGAAAGATTTAGCTCTTTATTCTGGGGGGCATCTTATGGAATGATTACCCAGATAGCTTCTGAGTGGCTTTGGACTGTGTCTATATAATACTGGTTTACTAGCTAAAATCCAGTCTAGGCTCAGCTCAGTTCACGCGAATGTTGTCTAACTGGTGCCCAGGCAGCTGGTGACAGGCTGACTTAAGCAAGGATTGTTTTTGTCTTTCCATGCAGTGGGATTTAACCATAGCAGGTTTACTAGACTCATGTGTAATTCTACAGACACAGATAGGATCACATGGTTCTTACTTTACTTAACCTCTCTGAACTTGCGTTTGTTCTTTGGTAATAACCTATACCTCAATGGGATTCTAAGGATTAACTCAGATGGTTTTGTAATCCGTGTCTGCTAGGAACTGCAAATACTTCCCACAAAGCCTGTCCCATTGCAGCTGTTAGATTCAAAGGCTGGACTAGTGTTAACAGCTTTCCTTTTCCTATTTCCATATTTAAATGTCTCCTACATAAAGATTATTTAGAAACCTGAAAAGAACATGTAAAGTGCATATATATATACATATATGTATATCATAAACATTAATATAGGTAAGGGTTTATTTTACATATGGATGAATATGACATTTGTAATCAACTACATATAGTATGTTCTATTCAGTGAAAATATCCCTCCTCATTGGGCACAACCATCACACAGAGCATAAGTATCTGAAACTCAAGGTCTCTTGATCCTGCTTTTCCTCCATTCTCTCTTGACATGTGTCTGTCACTTTAAAAGCATGGGCTTTGAAGTTAGATCTACCTAGAATCCTATCCTTTGTGTAAGACCTTTGTGGAATAATATGCAGCCATAAAAAAGGCTGAGTTTATGTCCTTTGTAGAGATATGGATGAAGCTGGAAACTATCATTCTCAGCAAACTAACACAGGAACAGAAAACCAAACACTGCATGTTCGCACTCACAAGTGGGAGTTGAACAATGAAAACACATGGACATAGGGAGGGAAACATCACACACTGGGACCTGTTGGGTGGCGGGGTAGGGGGTTAAGGGAAGGAGAGCATTAGGATAAATGCCTAAAGTAGATGGTGGTTTGATGGGAGCAGCCTAGCAATATAGTAGTCTTTGTCAAGTTATTGTGCAATGAATTACTCATGTGTACATACTTGGGTAAACAAACCTACTTCATTGCCAGATCTATGAAAGTATGGCATATTTAATTATGTACAGTACATAATACTTTATAATAATAAGAAATGACTATGTTCCTGATTTATGCATTTATTATACTATTTTTATCAGTATTTTAGAGTGTACTGCTTCTACTTATTTAAAACAAACATGAAATAGCTTCAGGCAGGCTCTTCAGGGGGAATTCCAGAAGAAGGCATTGTTAGCATCAGAGTCAAAAGCTTCATGCGTGTTCCTGCCTTTGAAGACTTTCCAGTGGGACAAGATGTGATGATGATAATCTTGGTGCTATTCAGGACTAGGATAGTATGTGTCTTTATCTTATTATTGTTATTTTTTGTTTAAGACTGAGCCTTGCGCTGTCACCTAGGCTGGAGTGCAATGCGTGGTCTCTGCTCACTGCAGCCTTCACCTGTCGGGTTCAAGTGACTGTCCTGCCTCAGCCTCCCAAGTAGCTGGGATTTCAGGCACAGCCATCACACCCAGCTGATTTTTGCATTATTAGTAGAGATGGATTTTCACCCTGTTGGCCAGACTGGTATCAACCTCTTGATCTAGTGATCTGCTGGCCTCAGCCACCCAAAGTGCTGGGATTGCAGGCATAAGACACTGTGCCTGGCCATTTGTCTTTATTTTGAACAAAAAAAAGTTTAAAAGTAAAATTAAAACTAAAGAATAGAAAAGAACTTATAGAATGAAGGTAAAAGAAACAAAATATTTTTGTACAGTTGTGCAATGTGTTTGTGTTTTAAGTTGCGTTATTACAAAAGAGTAAAAAGGTTAAAAATGCAAATTTTTATAAAGTGAAAAAGTTGCAATAAATTAAAGTTACATTTATTATTGAAGAAAAGAATATTTTTCTAGATTTAGTGTGGCCTAAGTGTGCACTGTTTATAAAGTGTACAGTAACATATTGTGATTTCCTAGACCTTCACATTCACTCACCATTCACTCTCTGCCTCACCTAGAACAACATTCAGTCCTGAAATCTCTGTTCATGGCAAGTACCCTATAGAGTGTACATTTTTTATCTTTTTGTTTTTCGCGATTGAGCCTCACTTTATTGCCCAGACTGGAGTGCAGTGGTGTAATCTCAGCTCACTGCAACCTCCACCTCCCGGTTTCAAGTGATTCTCGTGCCTCAGCCTCTCTTTAGCTGGGCTTACAGGTGTGACCCACTGTGACCAGTCTGTTTTTTATCTTGTATTTTTACCTTTCCTTTTCATATTTAGGTGTGTTTAGATATAAAACTATTTACCATCATATCATAGTTGCCCACAGTATTCAGTACGGCAACATGCTGTACAAGTTTGTAGACTAGGAGCAGTAGGCTACACCATCTAGCCTGGGTGTGTAGTTGTCTGTACCATCTATGCCTATGTAAGTACACTCTGATGTTCACACATGACATCACCTAACAACACATTTCTCAGAATGTATCATTGTTGAGTGACACACAACTGTATATAAACATGTAATAAACATACATGTAAATAAATATGTATCTGAAATAAATACAGGTATCCAAAAGTAGACCTATATATGTATTATGTATTTTGTGCATCTATATCTAACAGTGGTGTTTGGCCTAGTGGTTAGCAGGTGGCAGCTGTTGTAATCATTGTGGGGTTGCTACTGTTCTAACCATCAGTGGGGATGATAGGTCATGATTCTTTTGCTGGCCAGTCCTTCACTTTTGGCTGCAGGGGCTCTAGACCCTCTCTGTGCTTTAGATACACCTTTCAGAGTGTGAGCATCTGGTATTCCTAATGATAAGCCATCCTTGGAGCTGCTGAGAGGCCCCAGGCCACATTTGTGTGGCAGCTGCTCAGAACCTTTGCTCTCTCCCTCACATGAAGCTCTGAGGTCCAGACACTCTCTGCACTTCAGGTGTTTCTTACCACCTCACCCTACCCTCCCTCTTCAGGACCTACAGCCTTTTTCTACCTATCACTTTGGCCCCCGGCCCCCAATATACCATTTGACAGGCAGAACCTGGCCTCTGCTGATGCTGACTCCTCTGGTCTCTCATCGTCCTGTGACCTCTGACCACTGACCTCAGCTTCAATACAGCCCGTTGACTTGAACACCCCCTCAGTATCTCAAAATCAACATGTGTGTTACAAAATCTAGTACCTTCGTCCCTACTAGAATCAAGTCATCCTCCAGTTTCTTAATTCTGATCTTTCTGTTAATGGTTCTTGAATTTTCACTCTTATTCAGGATTGAAGAGATTTTACACCTGTGCTGTCTGGGTCTATGGTAGCCACTAGCTGCAAGTGACTATTCAACTCTTCAAATGCAATCAATGTCAATTAAAATGTGCTGTAATTGCAAATATGCACCAAATTTTAGTTTTTACCAATTAGATATTAAAAATAACACTATTTTAGATATCTTGGCATAAATATAACACATTGTAAAAATTAATTCCACCTATTTCTTTTCATATTTAACATGTGGCTATTAGAAAATTTTAAATTGCCCATGTGACTTGTGCTGTATTTCTATTGGACAGCACTGTTCTAGACTCTACTTGGTTCATGGAAAAAAATAACTCACCAACTTTGATGAAATTAATGCTTTCATCTAAGCATTAATGTCTTTATTTATCTTTCTGTCCCTATGAGCTACCACTTCCATGCTTCTTAACTCTTCCCTAGATCACTAAGATGTATGCCGACCTAGTATCTCTCTGTGGTCTTCTCGAGACTCAGTGGGTTCTTTCTCCCTTCATCCACATGGCTAACCTTCCCCTTATATCACTCTCTAGTTCAAATGTCTTCATTTAGTGAAAAGAAATGAGTTAATCTACAGAAGCATGCTGGGAAATATTTGAAACATAGAAAGATCTCCATCTATCTCCTTCCCTCACCCCCTCCTCCCTCCGTGTCTCCCCCCTCCTCCTCCTTCCCTCCCTCCCTTCCCCTGTTTCTCTCCCTCCCTCCCTCCTTCCCTTCTTTCCTTCCTTCTTTCCTTCCTTCCTTCCTTCTGTCCTTCCTTCTTTCCCTTCCTTCCTTCCTTCCTCCTTTCTTGTCATCCTCTGTGACTCCTTATCTGAAATTAGCAGCAAGAACTTTTAACTGTTTTATTCCTACAATGTCTCCCTCATTCTCTGAGGGTCTATATTCCCTTTGTGCCTTTCCTCATCACTTCCCTCAACTCAGAATGACTCTTACCCATGTTGTGTCTACAAAGAAGAGGTAGTCTTCCATAGAAAACCTCTGGAAAGGTTTTTGCTTAACTAGAAGTAGTTTCTCTTTTTCAGAGCACTGTATACCTTGCTCACATGTGCATATAATCTCTAGTTCTGCCTACAGGGGGATAGACTCCTTAAATAATAGTAGCCACTATGTCCAACCCCACACTAGGTATGCGTAGTGTTAGGTCAACATATTAGCTATTTTGCAGAGAAGAAAATGAGATGCAGTTTCAGGTTACCTTCCCTGATGATGGCCTCTCCACAAATAAGTGGCAGAGTGGAGGAATTCTGTTGAGTTTATATTTTATTTTTTTTGTTCAGAGGCTAAAACATTTCCACTGTCTCATTCCAAGATTATGATTTACCAGTCTTAGGAAGTTTCATATCTTTTCTGTGAAGTCACCGCTACTACACAGAAAGCACACTGCTTGGTATTTCTCATCTGATCTGAGATGCACACATAAACAGATGGAAAAATGCCAGCCTGTACCTACTCCCTCTTCTCAGCAAATAACAAGAGAGTGAAAATTATGTTCAGAAAGGTATCCCTGTGCTTTCAAAACAACTTAGGGGTTAACTGAAAAGTTAAAAAGAGTGCAATTTTCAAACACTTTTTATTCTTCCAATGATGTGGGTACCATTTATGTTATTTTTCTCATCTTCATTCTTAGAGATGAGGAAACTGAGGCTTAGAGATGGTGAGTACCTCATTTAAGGTCACATGGTTGGTAGGAGCAGACCCAGTGCTTGAACCAAAGCAAGTCATGCAACATGTATGTGAGCTCATTACCAGAGTTCTGCGGCCTTCCCTTTGGGAAGGTTCCAGTGAGGACTCAGGTGTGAAGAACATCCAGTATCTAGCCATGGCTTCCCGAAAAGCAAGCTTGGAGATGCCATTATAGCACAATGTCTATGCAGACCCATTAACCTCATCTGTGTAGCTGGTAAAATTTCATTTCCATATCTACCCCATAACCCACCAAATATGTTTATAAAGAAAATACATGCATGCATATTCTATAGTAATACACACATACATACACTACAGTAAGAAATCGTTTTCCTTGCAATTTTTGACTTGTTACTTATGACCCTAGGGGAGTTTCATACCTTCTCTGCACAATCTATGCCTTGGTAAGGAAAGTATGTTCTGAGGAGATTAGGTGTATGAAGGTGTCAAAAAATATCACCTACTACATAAATATATTAGCACATTTCATGGGCTTGAGAGGCTGACACAAGTCTTTTTTTTTTGGTGTGGGGGTGGGGGGGTTGTTCGTTTTACCAATCCCTCTAGTTCCTTACTGCAACAAAAAAGCAATAATCACTAACAAGTGTTTAACTTACTTTGTGTGCTGAATATAGAGACATGGAGTGACAGAGCAGAAAGGACACTTGGAGAACATCAAATATAAGCCTCTAGTATTAAAGAGGATAAACTCGTGGCCCATAAAACATCAGTAACATCTCAAGGTCACAGAGAATCAATGGCCAAGCTGGGAGTCAGAGGGCAGCTCCCCTCAAGCCCACCCCCTCACTCTGTAAAGTTGCTCTCCTCCTGCCAGGGTCTGCACGACAGGCTTGGCCAAGCACATTTTGTTATCTGTCCTTTTCATGACTACTGGTGATACTTACAACTGAGAAGAGAGCATTTATTCTTTCAACAACTATTCACTCAATTTTTCCCAGGTGCCAGGTACTATTCTAGGCATTTTGGGAATAAAGAATGAGTCAAAGGGCTGGGCACAGCGGCTCATGCCTGTAATCCCAGCACTTTAGGAGGCCGAAGCAGGTGGATCACGAGGTCAAGAGATCGAGACTATCCTGGTCAACATGGTGAAACCCAGTCTCTACTAAAAATACAAAAAAATTTAGCTGGACGTGGTGGCGTGCACCTGTAGTCCCAGCTACTCGGGAGGCTGAGGCAGGAGAATTGCTCGAACCTGGGAGGCGGAGGTTGCAGTGAGCTGAGGTCGTGCCACTGCACTCCAGCCTGGCGCCTGGTGATGGAGTGAGACTCTGTCAAAAAAAAAAAAAAAAAAAGAAAGAAAGAAAAATGAGAGAAAGGGCTGGGCGCGGTGGTTCACTCCTATAATCCCAGGATTTTAGGAGGCCAAGGCGGGTGGATCATGAGATCAAGAGATGTGAGACCATCCTGGTCAACATGGTGAAACCGCGTCTCTACTAAAAATACAAATAAAATTAGCAGGGCACGGTGGCGCATTACTGCAGTCCCAGCTACTCGGGAGGCTGAGGCGGGAGAATTGCTTGAACCCGGGAGAAGGAGGTTGTGGTGAGCCGAGATCGTGCCATTGCACTCCAGCCTGGATAACAAGAGCGGAACTCCGTCTCAAAAAAAAAAAAAAAGATAAGACAAAGAAGTCTCATTTTACAAGAAGCTCACATTCTATTGACAGAGGCAGATAGTGAACAAATAAGCAGGAAGAAGGTGTCAGATAGTAATAACTTCAGTGTAGACTATTCAGGTAGGATGAAGTGGTAAACAGTGATGGAGTGAATACTTCAGCCGTGTGTAAAATCTGAGAGAGCTCAGCATGGAGAGAGGAACAAGGCTTCCATGTACACAGAGCAGTCAGCGCATCAAGGCCTGAGAGGCGGGACAAGCTGGGCAAGAAGCAGCAAAAAGCAAAGCGGGGCCAAGTTCACTGTTTGTGGGAGAGCAGGGGCTGGCAGGGGCCTGTGGCTGGCAGAGCTCTGCAGACTACAGGTAGGAGTCTGGGTTTTGCTTTCAGGACAGAGGGAAAGGTTTGGAGCCATGATTATATAATCTAATTTTGAAAAGATGATCACTCTGCCTGCAGGCTGGGATAACCGCGGTAGGAAGATGAAGCATGGGGTGGTGGAATAGAGGAAGCAGGAATCTACTGTACTTGTCTCGTATGGTGAGATGATTATGTGAATGGAGGTGGCAGAGGTGAAATTAGAGAGAAGGGACTGGCAAATATACTGAATGGGGACTGGGGATGGTAAGGAGGAAGAAATCCTAGGTTTTGGTCTTAAAAACCTCAGTAGATGAGGGCAGCATTTACTGAAATGAGAAAGACAGACAGATGAGTGGATTTGGGCGTTTGGCAGAAATGGGGAGGGGAACATAGACCTAACTCTACACTCTCAGCAGCGCCATCAGAAGTAGATAAATACCATAGTTACAAATAAGTAAACTGAAGTTTAAAAGGCAGGTGCGCCCACCTGCTACGAAGAGGCAAGCTCCACAACTGAGCTCTTTGAATGGCCGCACCATGAGATTGGGAGACCCTCTGCTGGTAGACCCTCTCCTTGCCCACTGGATAATGTGACAAAATACTGGCCAAAATAACAGCAGTGTCCAGACGGTTTACTCTGTGTCAGACATGGCATCTGTCTCATTAAATGTCACACATGAGAAAACTGAGGCTCAGAAGGCCCATGTAACTTACTCAAGGTCTCACAACTAACAAAAGAAGAGAAAATATTGAAGACCCAATTTCATGATTCCAAAATCCATGTTCTTTGCATTCTGCTGCTACTGTACCGTATCTTAAGATTGGAATTCTGTATTCTCCTTTCTATACATATATTTCTTTAACCTTGAAATAAAGGAAGTAGACATGGGCTTCCATAAAGTGATGAGAAAAATGCATATTTTATTTTGTAGGATCTGAGTATTGATTCTTGGGCAATCAATTTTGATTATTAAATGATTTGTGGTCTGAACAGCAATTAAATTGTGGTCAGGTACATACCACCTCTTGACTTTACATGGGATAGTTTCTATTTTTCCTCAGATTCACACCCACATCTTTAGCTTGATTACGGTATCCTCTTTCTTGCCAAAACCCAACCACTTCTAATTTTGCCTTCATGTCCCTAGTGAAATACCAAGAGTGAATTACTAGGATATTAGGAAAGGTGGCTATGGCTTTCATGCACTGTAAATTGCACTGACTTGGTTCATGTAATGATCTCTTTATTTTTTGAGACCTGTGGCAAACGCTTAAAAACACATTCTAGCTGTATCACTTCAAGGGTAACAAAAGTCCCTCCTAGGAAGTAATGGAGGGCCAAACCCATTTCCAACCTGATTTATAACTAATGTAGACACCAGAATTGAAGGGCCTAGACTTTTGAGTTAGAGAGATGTGGGTTTGACTCTTTGCTCTGCCCTGTATTCACTGTATTCCTTAGCCTAGTTGACTATTGATGTAAAATTCTGAAGATGACATTGTCATTTAAAACATGTCTGTATACCAGTTTCATTATAAGACTAAAGCAGATTTCCCTCACTTGGAATGTGGAATGTGGGCTAGTCACAGTGACTGCTTTTTTATTTTTGTTTGAGATAAAGTCTCACTCTGTCTCGAAGGCTGGAGGAAACGTGGGCCAGTCTAAGTGACTGTCTTCTTTTTCTTTTGAGAGAGAGTCTCACTCTGTCACCCATGCTGGAGTGCAGTGGTGCTATCTTGGCTCATGGCAACCTCTGCCTCCTGGGTTCAAGCAATTCTCGTTCCTCAGACTCCCAAGTAGCTGGGATTATAGGCATACGCCAAAACGCCTGGCTAATTTTTGTATTTTTTGTAGAAACGGGATTTCGCCATGTTGGCCAGGCTGGTCTTGAACTCCTAACCTCAAGTGATCCACCTGCTTCCACCTCCCAAAGTACTGGTATTATAGGCATGAGTCATGTGCCCAGCCTCAACCTGTTTTCTAATAATTAGAAAGCAGAGAAATAATGTTGTATGACTTTCAAAGCTGGGTAATGAAATGCAGTATAGTCCACCTGGCTCACTCTCTTGAGATGTTTGTCCCTGAAACTCAGCCACCATGATATGAGAAAGTCAAATAGCCACATAGAAAGGCCATGAGTCCAACTGAGATTCCAGCCACCGGCCAGCCACTAGCCACTGGCTCAGGTGATCCAGCACAGCCTTCAGAATGTCACAGGTGATGTGCAGAGGAGTTGCCAAATCCTGCCTGAACTGCAAATTCATGAACAAAATAAACATGATTGTTTTAAACAAAAAAATTTAATGGCAGTTTGCTATATTACAGCTGACAATAGGAAGATAAATGCAACTTTTCTTTGGAGACTTTAATGGTCCCTCTTTTATTTTCATTCCCTCTAATATGCCTTCCTTCTTTTTCTATATATCACTTTGCAATGTAGATGGAGGTTAAAACCAGAGAGACATTTATTTGAGACCAGTCTCTAGACCTCAGTAGCTGTGAAAACTTGGACAAACCACCTAACTTCTCAGAGCTCCTCTTCCATTGAAAAACTGAGAATGATAATACAAACTTCATAAGACCATTGAGAGGATTGAATGAAAGGATGTGTTTGAAGGGTTTGGCAGAGAGAAGGTGGTTGGTGGTTGATATTCAATATCATTAGCAGCCTTAGTAATGCATTGGCTGGGCACAGTGGCTTATGCCTGTAATCCCAGCACTTTGGGAGGGAGAAAGAGGTGGATCATGAGGTCAGGATATTGAGACCATACTAAAAATACAAAAAATTAGCTGAACACAGTGGCACATGCCTGTAGTCCCAGCTACTTGGGAGGCTGAAGGAGAATAGCTTGAACTCAGGAGGTGGAGGTTGCAGTGAGCTGAGATTGTGCCTCTGCACTCCAGCCTGGGCAACAGACCAAGACTCTGTCTAAAAACAAAACAAAAAAAAAAACAAAAAAAAAACAGTAGGAAGAGTATGCATTGTAGAAAGCATGGGGTATGGGCTATTTTCTTTCTTTCTTTCTTTCTTTCTTTCTTTCTTTCTTTCTTTTTTTTCTTTCTTTCTCTTTCTTTCTTTCTTTCTCTTTCTTTCTTTCTTTCTTTCTTTCTTTCTTTCTTTCTTTCTTTCTTTCTTTCTTTCTTTCTTTCTTTCTTTCTTTCCTTCTCTCCCCCTCCCTCCCTTCTTTCCTTCCTTCCTTCCTTCCTTCCTTCCTTCCTTCCTTCCTTCCTTCCTTCCTTCCTTCCTTCCTTCCTTTCCAGCTGAGGTCTCACCTGTTGCCCAGGCTAGAGTGCAGAAGCAGAATTAGAGCACGCTGCAGCCTCAGACTCCTGGGCTCAGACAGTCCTCCCATCTCAGCACCTCGAGTAGACAGGACTACAAGTGTGCTCCGCCACACCTGGATAACTTTTTACATATTTTTTGTAGGGCCAAGGTCTCACTTTGTTGCCCAAGCTAATGCCCAACTTCTGACCTCAAGCCAGTTTCCCACCTCAGCTTCTCAAAGCTCTGGGATTTAAGGTGTGAGCCATGGCACCAAGCCCACCTGGGTTTATATATTCTTGTTGTACGTAAAGTAGAAATAGCATTTTGGTAAACACATACACATGCACACACATTTGACACAGAAATCCCATTACTGGGTATATACCCCCAAAATTAGAAACCACTCTACTATAAAGACACATGCACTATTTACAAGAGCAAATAGCATAGTTAGTTTTGTCAACCCCAGAGTACCTTTACATGCTGTTTCTTTTCTATCTATAATTTGACTTGTTTATTGTGGCATTATTTACAATAGCAAAAGTCTTGGAACCAACCCAGATGTCCATCAATGATAGACTGGATAAAGAAAACGTGGCACATACACACCATGGAATACTCTGCAACCATGTAAAAGAATGAGTTCATGTCCTTTCCAGGGACATGGATGAAGCTGGAAACCATCATCCTCAGCAAATTAACATAGAAACAAAAAACCAAACACTGCACATTCTCACTCATAAGTGGGAGTTGAACAATGAGAATACATTGACACAGAGATGGGAACATCATGTGTTGGGGCCTGTCGGGGGTTGGGGGAAAGGGGAGAGAGAGCATTAGGAGAAATACCTAATGCATGCAGGGATTAAAACCTAGATGACAGGTTGATGGGTGCAGCAAACCACCACGGCACAAGTGTACCTATGTAACAAACGTGCACATTCTGCACATGTATCCAGAACTTACAGTATAATACAAAAAAAGACAATAGGGAGTGTAATTTAAGAAATAAGTAAACATAAAAAGTCAAATACTACCCTGATATTTCATCCTCCAGATGTCATGATGTAAGTTTGTGGTTTTAATTATGTTGTTTATGTAACAATTTCTATTTTTAAAAAAATATTACAGTGGTCACCTGGTGTGGAAGAACTGTGGACATCAGGGATTAGTTCTACCCATGGATTCGTGTGTATATGTTTAGGTGTGTGCCTGTGGAGGGAGGGGTGTGGTTAGGAAAGAAGAAAGGAACAAAGAAAGGGATGAAAGAAAGAAGAAAGAAAGGAAAGAAATATGGGAGCAGGGGTGCTGCCACAGAGTGCAAAGATTGCAGCTCTCTGACCCAGACCTCCAAGCTTTGTGAGCATGGTGAAAGTGGGCCAGCAGCAAGAACACAGTGGATGAAGTAGCCGAAGCAATCTCGGCTGTGGGGTGAGATTGTTTAATTGGGTAATATGCCCTCCTTTTTCTATATTTCACTCAGTTAATTGGGTGAGAAAGAACAGAAGCACCACCAAGGATCAGAGGGGATCGAAGGTGGTTGCTGAGCCTTCCACACACAGCAGTGAATTAGAATGTGAGGTTACAGAGTGATATAAGACAGGTTTCTCCATTCAGGGAGCTCATAGCTCTTTCCAGTTCATCGGGCATAGGGGTGACCTAAAATGTCTATGTGCTTAGCAAATTATTCATACCTGGTTTAGCTTGACTTACAGAAACTGATTACTACCCTTTCTCTTTCTATTTCAAATCAAATCCCCTGCTTAAAATCTTCCAGTGACTTCCTTTTACTCTTAGAATAAAATTCAGTCCCAAACCTTGCAAAATCAGGCCTCTGAATACCATTCAACATCATTTTACTCCCACCTTCACCCCTCCTCTGGCCACACTGGCCTTCTGGCTATTGCTCAGCCTGGAACCTTCTGTCCCAGGGAGGCATCTGCCTCATCCTGTTCCTTCACTCAGGGCCCTGATGGATAGCTCCTGCATACCAGGAGGACCTTCCCACCACCTCATGGGAATTGCAGCTCCCCACATCCAGTTACACTCTAGCAACTTGTCATTCTAGACCTTCCAGCCTCACATTTTTCATGCACTGATTTGGGTGTGTGTGTGTGTGTGTGTGTGTGTAAGAGAGAGAGAGAGAGTGTGTGTGTGTTGGGAGGGCATGGGGGTTTGTTTCTGTCTTCCCTACAATAAATATGTAGGCAAGAACTCTGTTTTTTCAGTGTTTTGTTTCACTGCCCAGTGTCTGGCACAAAACAGATACTCAGAAATGCCTAGTGTATGAATGAAAATGTTAAATTTGTGCATTGATCTTGGGTGGTAGAAGTATTGAGAACAAAGCATTTTTAGTTTTGTCAAACCCAGAGTACCCTGACGTGCTGTTTCTTTTCTAGCTGTAATTTGACTTTTCTACATCACAATTCCTTACTCAGATTTCTAAACGAAATCATTAGTTTTGTGAACATGGGAAGTTGAATATTGCTAATGGACATGAGAATTAATATGCACAAGTGCATTTACAGATCCGTTTGGGCACACAAAGAGTGTGTGATGAAAATATATACCATTATGGATAAAGTGTAAATATATATATATTATATATATGATACATATACTGTATAGCATATATAATGTATATACTGTATGTATGTATATATACATATGTATATATAGTATACTATAAATAATATATATGTATATTATTAATGTAATATATTATTAATATATATTATGTATATTATGACACCCCAATGACTGAATCCAGTAGGGAGCCTTCTAGGCACCACAAAGACTATTGCAAGAGAATTGTGGGCTAGGTAGGCCTTCCAATGCCTGTCATATAATATATATAGATACATTATATAATATATACATCATATATGTTATATATCCATACCATAGTATATATAGTGTAGATTATTATGTGTGGTATATATAGCCAGTTAGCTGTATGCTCACTATTAGTAATTTTAAAACATTGAGAATTTAAAACACTTTAAAAGAAATAGGATGCTCTCCAGAAATAGGATGCTGTACTTTTAAAGTCCATTGTAACATAACTAGGTAAAGCAATTGACTGCAGGTAGATACCACTCTCAGTGGCATGAATGAATTAATAGGAATGGTTTTTAACCAGTTCATTACTGGTAGGTAAACAGGGTTCTGTGCACTGTAGGGCTCTGGATTCTTAGGGCTCCTGAAGAACTCACAAAATCCTCATGGCAATCTAGCTAGTATGACTGACTTGCTCCGCAAATGCTTTCTGTTCAGAAAAACCAAAGTAAACTCCAGCTCAGGTAGTCCTACAGCCATTAGATTTCAAAGTATTGGAGTGTGAATTTCCAGTGCTTTCGTGTGTTTCAATATTGACTTCTTACCTCTGCCTTCAAGAGCTCACAGCTTTACTGAAGAGGGTTTCCACAAAGAGACTTTCATTATGTGGAACAGTGAGTGCAGAAGGATGCCTACACCGGATACTGACACCCCAATGACTGAATCCAGTGGGGAGCCTTCTCGACACCACAGAGACGGTTGTAAGGAAACTGTGGAATAGGCAGGCCTTCCAACATCCATTCCCAGAGGAGATCTGCACACTCAGTTTCCCCATGTGGTCACTTGCCTATGCCCTTCTCCATTTTGTCTTCCTTCCAGGGGAAATTTATGGGTTATAGATCTAATTGGCTATGTGATTAAAGCATCCTCCAGACTACGGCTTTGATATTTATTTTTCTGTCCTTTGTGTAAATGTTTCCTGTTTCATTTCATATGTTGATCACATACCTCCTTGAGGACTCTGGCCTCAGGCAAAATGCCTATGAAGGTACTGACAAGAAAGAAAAGGAAGCCTTTCTCCCTGAGGACAAGTGGCCACCTCCTCCCCCGTGACAAGGTGCTGTGAGAACTGGCAGGCTGTGGAGATTCTCCAGCCCTGGGCTCTGTACTGGAAGCTGCACTGTAGCATGGGGCACTGGTCCTGCAGAAAGCTCAGAGCAGAAAGCAGCAGAGTGAAAGGAAAAATAAGATGCAGGAGAATCACAAAGACACTTTCCCTAGGATACAGATATCCTGGGGAGACATTGGAGAGAGTTTCTAGCATAAACCTTCAGTTAGAGAGAAGGAGGACACATTCCATTGGCTGGAACTGATCAGCAGTTCTGGGAAAAGAATATCCAAGGAGACTGTCATAAAATGACAGTGTCATGGTCAGTCACAAACTGAATGAAAAAGGTCCAGTGGTGACCCATGCATGACCTTATCCTGCCTGTCTCCTCCTTCTCCCTCTGCTGCTACTAAATGAATGGAACCAGGGCCCTCGCTGGAGCTGAGAGCCGGTAGAAGGAGGCTCTGGGGATGCTGTGTAGGAATACACAGGTCTTCTCATGAAGGGGTGTGTGAGCCATGGAAGCTGCTACGTCTAGGCCAGGATGACACAAAACCTGTGATGCTGCCCAGGAATGTGCTCAGTTCAGGCAACCCTGACAAGTCTGTGGCCTTCACAGAGACATACCTGGCTGCGCTTCTCTCTCCTCCCATTTTCCTACACAATAAGGAAATTTATACAAAATCATGTATTTTTCTGACTCCTTCATTTCCTTGTAACTCTTGGCTCTTTGCAGCTTTTCGTGATGTATCAGAAACAGCGTTTTTGCTCTGACTTCAGGAGATGTTGGTTGCAAGAGCTAGACCTGCCCCTTTCTAGCTGTGTGGCATTAAACAAGTATCTTATTCTCTCTGAAGTTTTGTTTTATGAAATACCAGACAGGGACAACGACTCTTATGGTACAGGTCTGTTGTCTGGGTTAGAGATAATTCCAGTAGCTCATCCCACACATACCCTCAAACATAAGAAATCTCAGTCATTATTGGCCATTTATGCATATCTTTATTTTGCTTTCATTCTGCCTTCTTGTATTGTCTCCGTTTATTATCTATTGTGCACAGTATGTAGGAGAATCTATGGCCACAAGTCACCCCTATTTTCTCTTATTGATTTAAATGTACCTGCAGCCACAATGTAATGTTTCATATGTCTACTAACCCTGGCTACTGATTAGTAATAGCCAATAGGCTATGGAAATCAGGCTGCAAACTTTTAAAAATTAACAACAAAACTGTTTATAATCATCTTTGACCCCCACTCTTTGTGCTTATCACATTACCAAAATTGAAGGAAGGTAACAGTATCTATTGCTGGGAAATGGGCACTCAGTCTCACAGTGATGTTGGGAGTATAAATTGGTACAACCTTGATGCATTGCAGAATTCAATGTGACAAGAGTCTTGAAAATATGCATTCTTGCTGCCCCATAAATGACACCTCAAGGAATTTGTCCTGAGGATATAATCAGTTATGTTCACAAAGATCTACGTGCAAAACTGTTCTGCAGCATTGTGTCTAACAGCAAAAAAATGGAAACAATTTACATGTCCAAATAGGAGATTTGTTAATTGGAGTCCATTCATACAATGAAATGCTCTACAGTAAATATAATTCATATTATGAAGTTATATTTATCGATATAGAAAGATATTTGGACATTTCTTGTGTGTGACAAATACAGGTTGTAAAAGAGTATCACAGGGTCGGGAATCTCTTCCCAGCATAGACTACCGATTCAGCTTATAAAGAAAAACCTTGCACAATATTCTTCCAGAATCATAGGTAAAGAGGAGATGGCCTCTACACTTTTTCCCTTCTGTCCTTGGGCTTCCATGTGGGAAAGGGAGTGGAGTGGCTTAGTAATAATAAGGACCAGGAAAACATTCCTGTAGGTGTATCCCCTGGGTGCTGGCTGTTGAATACATGTGGCTACATAGGCTGTATGTTGTTTTTACCATTCCTACTTCCAGAAGGTGCGCTCACATGCATGGGGGCCCAGGTGGATTCTGTCCTGGCAGTGAACATGTGAAGTTAGGTCACACCCCTATGGGATTGTCTAGATAAGTGAGTGCTCTGTTGCCTGACAAGCACTGTCTGGTCTGGAGATGGAAACCAAGGGGACAAAGTGGTCCATGCTACATTCTCCAAACTAGCTCACCAGACGAAGGTAGACACTGAGCCTACATACCCATTATCTTCCTTTGTCTCCCTGCTTTTGATTCAGAACCCATGGGGAAAAGAGGATAAATGAAGACCCTCATGCACAAACATTTGGTGTATCTGCCTTGTGCCTCTGAGAATATACATATGGAAGAACATCTGGAAGGATTCACTCCTGACATTAAAGTAGCTGTCTTCAGGGGGTGAGATTATCTACATGCATGAGCTTTCTAATTGATTCTGTTACTAAATAATTATTACAATTATTCTATTTCCATTGTTAAAATAGAAATACAATTTCCTTTGTGTTTGTTTCCCATTATGAAACACATTTTGGACCTTCCCTGCTGCACTGGAAACTTTGAATAAGGACATCAGTGTTTGTTGAATACCTATTATGTACCAGCATAGCACAGCAGTTTGGGCTAAATTTTTTCTTCCATCCTCAGATCAACTTCATGGGTTGAAGATTTTCATGAAAATTTTTCAGGTGATGTGTGGCTCACTCCTGTAATCTCAGCACTTTGGGAGGACGAGGAGGGCAGATCATGAGGTCAGGAGTTGGAGACCATCCCGGCCAACATGGTGAAACCCCGTCTCTACTAAAAATACAAAAAAATTAGCTAGATGTAGTGGCACGTGCCTGTAATCCCAGCTACTCGGGAGGCTGAGATAGGAGAATCACTTGAACCAGGGAGTCGGAGGTTGCAGTGAGCCAAGGATGCACCACTGCACTCCAGCCTGGATGACAGAGCGAGACTCGGTCTCAAAAAAAAAAAAAAAAATTCAGATGGTGAAATTGGAACTGTAGAAATTGAGCAACTTGCACAAGATCACCTAACTAGTAAATGACAGGATCAAGCCCTTACTCTCAATATGACTTGCTGTCAAACCATTGCCCTCCCATTCAAATAAGATAAGGGACAGTGAGGCAGTTGAATTAGGAAAAGAACACATTTGCAAAAGCAGTGATGTAGTCAAATTCATATTACAGAATGCTTATGGTGAAGGAAGTCTGTATTCAGAATGAACATTTATTCTACAATTCTGCCAAATAAACCTTCAAAAACTGGAAACAACACAATGAAAAGAGGGAAGGGCATTTCTGGAGACAGGCACCCTGATAACAGTGCTGAGGTGGCACGTGCAGGGTTGACAGCCATGGAGAGAGAAATAGACACAAATCTAAATGTTGACTCTGGCAGGGCAGAACCCTCTGAGGACGCTGCGTAAAGGGACATGAACTGGTACCTCTGATCACATCAGCCCTGCAAGCTCGTTGAATCTAAGGAGAGTACAGTAATTGATTTTCACAATGCTCATCCTGAGTCATCAAGAAAAGGTTACATTTTACATTCAGAATTCTCTGTTTAACAAGGCATGGGAGCGTGTAATCCATTTGAGAAAGATTTTCATTTCAAATAGTTAAAAATTCTTTGGAAAGATTTTTGGTACTTAAAAGGATAAGTGACAGTTATCTGGAAAATTCTCTTACGTGGAACAACATCTTCCTTGAAGATCCTAGATCAGGAAGTCATTCTGTTGAATTTAGTTAGGTTTCTATGATTTTCCCTTTGTTGACATTGTATTCTCCATTTTTCTCCAACCTTTCAAACTTCCTAACTTCTAAATGCTGGAATGTAAGTTTCTTGAGGCTACAGATTATAGCACCCTTTCTTAGATACTTCAGATATTTTGACCTTTTTTCTCCCACAAAACAAATGATGAACTGACAACCACAAAAAAAAAAAAAAAAAATGACTGACTCCCAGGGAACATGTAAATTTTGATGAACCCTTTCTTACATTTTACAGAAACTCTTTAGAGTCTTAGTAAGCAGTTCTACAAGTTGTTTTTGTTTTTGTTTTGTTTTGTTTCCTTTTCCAAGCATGTTAATAACTAAATCAACCATTTACTATAAAAAATAACCATAGGAAAATAAATAAATAAGCAGTGTTAGTTTAATTTTTTCTAGAAGCACACTTAACTTATAAAAAGAATCATTTCTCCTAAGGCCCCCTCTTCTCAGGCTCTGTTCACATCATAAACCCACAGGCTTGCCTGCCTGCCTGGCTGGCCTCCCTGCCTAACACTGCTCTCCTAGGCATCCAGGCATCCTCCACCCCGGACATAACTCGTCGCTCTTGGGTGGGTATGCTGAGATCCTGGTGCCTTATCAAACCTTCTCTCTCCCCAAAATAGCATTTCCCATTGCCACACTTTCTATGCCAATCTCGAACACTTTCTTCAAAGGCAATTGCTCTTCAGGTGTTCTTCATTCTCACAACTGATGCAGGGTGGGTGTTCAAATTGTTTTCTTTATGATGATGAGGAGAACACCTTGAGAGGTGACAGAACTCACTCTAGGTCCCATCCTGAATTTCAGAGCCAGGATTAGTACATAACCAGACTTCTCCTTGTGTGTTTCTCTCCACTGCACAGTGACTAACTGTAACTACAGCTCCCTTCGTGGCCAATTTTCCTTTGCCTGATATTGCAGGTTTGGGGGGTCTCATCTGTCCCACTGTGGTCATGCATGCAGAGGCCTTACCTGGCGTGTTGAGCAGGCGGGACCTCCTGCAGTGGTAGACCACCTCCTGCTCACAGTGCTCAGAGCTGTCGATCATGGCCTCCAGCTGCTGCATGCTGCCCCCGTAGTCCAAGGCCATGGCATAGGGGTTCTCAGAGTTGGCGCCCCGCACTCGGGTCAGTTCTGGATTGTTGTGCTGCACTGACGTCCAGATCTTGTCCTCTGCCCAGTTAACACAACACAAAGCAAGAGACATGAGGAGAAATGTCAAAAATGGGGCATGCGGGCAGTGTGATGGACCACACAGCAGGCAATATTAATCAACACCCAGGTACTGTATGCAGAGCACGAAGAGACACTGTGTTTCTGTGGAGCTCCACCAAAGTGAGTATGTAGGACAGTCATCTTAAGAGCTCAATTTGTGGAGCCCTTTCCCATGGGATCTACGCTAAGCATTTAATCCCATGATTTCAGTTAAGATTGGCAATGCTTAAATTGGAAGGGAGGCAATACTGCTATGTCAAAAATAAGGAAAATGTGAATGAGACTTTGGCAGCTAACCCAATATCCCACAGTTAGTAAGTGACTAAGCAAGGACTTGAGCCGAGGATGCCTGACTCCAAAGCCTGCACTTCCAGCTACTGATACATTTCCTCACAAGAGAAACACTAGTGCAGATGACGTTTTCATAGAACCATTTTCTCAGAGAGCAAGGTTGAGATTCTGTGATCCACACTGTGCATGCAATGAAGTTAATTGTAGGGTTTTGTTTTGTTTAGTATTTATTTCCCATATTACTTCTCTTTGCCAAAAATATTTGCAAAGGTTTACAGTGAAAGAACACAGAGATAAGGACCTTTAAATCATGGTGGAAGAACATATTTTGCCTAATTGGGAAAAGAAGGTAAGACAGTGAGAGAGGGAGATATTTGGGTATTAGAGCTTGAGAGATCTGTATTTGAAACCTGCATCTGCCAACAAGAAGCTTGGATAAATCATTTTCTTTAAAAAATATACATAAATATGTATATATAGTTTTTAAAGAGACAGGGTCTCTCCCTCTCTCTGTTGCCCTGGCTGGAGTGCAGTAGTAGCATGATCATAACTCATTGCAGCTTCAAACTCCTGGGCTCAAGCAATTCTCCCACCTTAGCCTCCCAAGTAGCTGGGACCACAGGCATGAGCCAACATGCCAAGACCCATTCGCTTTTCTGAAGCTTAGTTTCACAGTCAGTTAAGTAAACAACAATTGCAACAAAAACAAGAGTGCAATACTCTGGTAGCCCTGGTAATATGGAAAAGCAACCACAAATGCAAAGTTGCAAGGCACTATCTAGGGTGTATCAGACACTCTGTAGTAATAATCTAGGCTAAAACATTTACTGCAATTGGACACGCAATTTAATTCTGAACATCCTCTCAAATACAGCAAAAGAGGAAATAGGAAGACTCAAAAAGCTTTTGTCCTCTGAGAATCTCGCCTGCATAATTACATCATTACTCTTCGTAGATTCTCAGAGTTGAAAAGGAACCTAGCATAGAAATCGTGTGGTTTCTTCCCTCCCCATCACCTTAGTGTTGCAAATGGGGAAACTAAGTTCCAGAAAGTAAGGAAATGACCCCAGGCCCATCCATGAGACAGTAGTGATGAGCACATACACTGAAAGTCACCACTATTTATTAGCACAGCTATGAAGCAGGAGCACAGCAGTTGGCATGACTGAGCTGAAAAGAGAAAAGAACAGGCCACTTGGGTGCCCTTTGTTAATCCTTTCTCCCCCACTATCTCTGTACACAACTTGGTACATGTCATTTCATCTTTCCGAACCTCAGTTTCAACATATTAGAAGCAGGAGAAAAAGTATGATTTTAATTAATGCTAATGGGTTTTCCAACTCTATAAAAGAAAATATTTCTTGCAGCATGATATGGTTTGGATATTTGTCCCTGCCCAAATCTCATTTTGAACTGTAATCCCCGGTGTTGGAGATGGGACCTGGTGGGAAGTGTTTGGGTCATGGGAGCAGATCCCTCATGGCTTGGTGCTGTCTTTGCAATGATGAGAGTTCTCAAGACATCTGGTTGTTTAAAGTACACGGCACCTTCCGTCCACTTTTTCTCTTGCTCCTGCTCTTGCTGTCTGAACTTCCTGCTCCCCCTTCACCTTCCATCATGATTGTAAGCTCCCTGAGACCTCCCCAGAAGCTGAGCATGGATGCTGTCACCATGCTTCCTGTACAGCCTGCAGAGCCATGAGCCAATTAATTAAACCCCTTTTCTTTCCAAATTACCCAGTTTTAGGTATTCTCACATAGTAATACAAGAATGGCCTAATACACAGCATAAAATTAAATTATGCTCAAACATTCTGACTCATCTTAAGACTATTTCCTAAAACCATCCCACTGAAAACCCACATGTCCCCAATGTTTCACTGGGGAAAGATTGTATTTTATTTTTTAGGGATGGGGTCTTGCTATGTTACCCAGGCTGGAGGGTAGTGGCACAATCATGGCTCACTGCAGCCTTGGTCACCTGGGCTCAAGTGATCCTCCTGCCTCAGCCTCTCAAGTAGCTGGAACCACAGGTTTGTGCCATCACATCCAGATAATTTTGTAGAAACATTTTTTTGTAGAGATAGGATCTCACTACATTGTGCAGGCTGCTCTTGAACTCCTGGCCTCAAACAACCTGCCAAAGTGCTGAGATTGTAGACATGAGCCACTGCATCTAACCTAAGATTACATTCTTTATAAAGTCCAAAAAAATTGACATTATTTGCTTTTGACTTTAAAAATAAAAATAAGACATAAATCATATTGGTAAAGATAATTATATTACAAAAACAATTAAGCCAAAACTTTAAAAATGTTATTCATATTAATATAGGCAAATGCTGATAAAATAATCAAAAAAGTTATCCATCAATAATGAAATATTGTAGAGGGAGAAATAAAGATTGACAGTTTTGAAACATCCATGACACTTATACAAAGAAGACAGGAAAACCCTGTCCAATCTAAAATACTAAATGTTGTGTTACTGCTTTATACTAGCACATTTAACATATATTATCTCCAGTACTCACAATAATTCACCACACACAGTATATGTGTGTGTGTGTGGGTGGATGTGTGCGTAAGATCATATGATATATATAACTGACATCACAAACTTTAGCTTCAAACACAGTATGAGGGACAGGAGAAATGGTTGCTTGAAACCTACAGCCCCTGAGTTGGCTTTTATTTTGAATCTTCCCTTTGTCCTCTGATTATCTTTCTCCTGGGAGAAAGCAGGATAAAGACTGAAAGCAAGAAGTAAATGGATGTTATTTTTCTCATCTGTGTATCTATGTATCTGTCTCTTAGACTTGTCCCCAGTCTCAGTGCATCCAATCTGATTCCAAAATTGGTCTCCACATTTACTAATTCATATAGATTTATGTTTCCAAGTATACACAGATTTTCATATCCCTATATTCATTTATCTGATTGTTCATACATTTGTTGATTGATTTGTTTACTCATTGAATCACTTTACCAATATATTTTTTTGGTCCTCGGCTACATTGGCCATTGTGTGGATTCAGCCTTGCCGCTTGACTCCGTATTGAAAGGTCAGGTGTTAATGCCACTGAAAGAAGGTCGGCTTTGATGACAGATACTCCTGATGCCTGCTCTAGGCTAGGGAATTGTGGTTTGAGCTGGAAAGGTTTATGTGAAGATCATCTTTGAATTATTTTCGAACAAGCAAAATTCATTTTGACAGTCCTTTACATAGGTGAGGAGGTGGAGATTCACTTATAAGTGGACTTACACATGACTTCAAAGAAAATTGGACCCGTAAAACTAAATGTTCAAGATGGTCAAGTTAGTAGGACAGTGGGGATTAGTGAACACAGTATATGTTCTGGAGTCAACAGATCTGGGTTTGTGTTCCAGCCAGCACAACACTTACATGTGGGAGCAACCTTGATGAAATTATTACTTCTTCAAAGCCCAGTTTTCTCATTGGTAATGTTTGAAAAGCAGCAATAGCACCAATAATACCATGAAACGGGCTGGCTTTAGAAACAAGTCTATTCAGATTGGAATCTGTGTTCTGCTCCATGTTAGCAATAAAGCTTCTGGCAAATTTCATAACATTTCTGGTTTTCTCATTGAAAAATGGTCATATTTACACCAGTCTTTGAATCCATAAAAGTATTATGATGATTTGATACACATGGGCTGTCTGGCACCCAAATGGGTAAAGACTCTAAACATGAGAAGTTTTCTACAGCATTAGAGTGAGGGCGTGGACTTCATTCCTTAGAGAACTGGGATGGGGAGTGCACTCTGCAAATGAGGTTAGCAATTGTAATGGAATGATTTCTTGTAATATAGCTGCTGCTGTCTACACTAAATTATTACCACCTTGTTAAGTTCTTTTTTCACTACAGAATAGTCCCATATATCACTCTCTTTATTTATGTCCTTTGCATATCCTGAAATTCCTTCAAGATAATTTGTTCTTTAGTACTCAGGATGCAGAAACCTGGAAAAATATTGTCCTCTGATACGACCTTTTGCTACCCCGTTCATTATTCTCTTTCATTACTTCGACTGCATACCACTACTTAATCCTACTATTAGAAACATAGCCTCTTCTCTTTCACTGCTCAAAGGCATACATATATTGACTTACCAGATCAATTCTCTTTTCTTAGAAGAGAACTGCATTTGGATATTTTTGAACAGGCAGGAACCTGTTCATCATTAGCTGAGGAGGGAAGCAGGGCCACTTCACTAAGCACTCTGGTTCACTTAAAATAATAGTTATCTATTTGAAATATTGGCATTTTTAAAGTTGCATTCAGCACAGTGGGTTGGCATCAGTGTGAACAATCTCATGACCCAGATCCGGAGCTTCTGCCATGCCTTGTTTATGTATAAAGGAATTATGAGTTATGGACCATCAAACAGCATGCACCATGAGCATCCAAAGGCAGACCATGTATTCATATGTAAACCAGTATAGCGTTACCCAAGCTGCATTGTGAATTTTAGCTTTCAATTTCATTTCTTCATAAAGCTATGAGAATTTTTAGGATGTGAAATGCATAATTCACTCGTGTTTAAATATGTGCCCAGTTAGTGCTGTGCTACACACCAGAGTATGTACGCAGGAGAAAAATACATTCTCTAACTTCTCCAAAAGCCTATCATCATCAGGGGAGAAAGTTGTGTACACAAGAATGACAGTGTTTGAGGCTGCTATAAAAAGTCTGCAGACTACAAGTGAAGGAAGAGGGGACTTCTTGAGATCTGTCTGGGGCGGAGTTGGTGGGTAAGTTATTAGAGAGCCCTGCCGGGTGAAGACTGTGCACTCTTCCTTGAGAACTTCCAAGGTCAAGAGTGGTCTTTCATCCTCAGGCTACCGGAGCCTAAGCTAGCCCTGAGCACCCAAGTTAGGACTTCTGGATGGCTTCGTCAAGTGAGGAAACTAATTAATCATTTATATACTGTCTGGTTCTTAGTTTCAGCATTTCTGGAGCTGCTCTTTTAAGCTTGTATTATATAATGGTCCAAATTGAAAAGAAGCCTCAAGCTAAAAATCAAAACATACACATACACACACACTCACACTCAACAGTAACAAAAAGAGAAAAGAAAATGAGGTTATATAAAGAGCCAGCAGAGTAGTAATGGTGGAATATTCTGAAACATTTTGTATTAGCATCGCTGTGGTAAAATTTTCCCTGGTCATCACCCAAGAAAAGCCCCGAGCAGCCTTCAATGGTGGGTCTCTATGTGAGCTACCTGGCTCCTCTGGCTCTCATTTTGGAAGCCATAAATGGTTTACATACAGAGCAACAATTTAATTTTCTTTCATATTTTTTCTCTCATCATATCTGATTGTTCTTATTTTGATGATCATTATTATTAATAATAGTAATTACAGATCCTGTAAGCAATTTCATCTGTTACCATGGGATTGCCACTCAGAAGAAATAACAAACAAAAGGAAAGTGAAAAAGGAGAGACAAGAAATAACTCTGTTTAATAAGATCTCATTCTACACACACATCTGTCTCTTTGCAGAGCCAGAAAAAACTGCTATTTTTCTATCATTGTGCTTGGAATAAAGGGAAGCCTACAGATTGTCGATATCCAGCTTAATTGAACTGAAATCATTGTGGGGAGCTGCTTCTCATCCTTTGAACAGTGTGCCAATTCACTTATACTCCTATTGTAATAGAGCAAGTCTATATTAAGGTCCCCGGGGTCACTTCTGCTGTAGTTATCCATGTTGACAAAGTGAGTTTTCTATGCCAAGGGTAAAGACAGTTTAAATAATCCTCAAAGTACTGTCTCTACTGCTCATTTCCCATCTACTTATGTACAGTCTTGTGATATCTCTTGTCATTTTGCATTGATAGTTATTTAATTTTTCATATGTTTGTCTCATCTCTCCATTTAAATCATAGGTAATGACTGCTGAGTAAATATAGGCTTGGTAAGGGCTTCATGGTTCATGGAGGCAGATGTGATGAGAGGAAGCTTGAGCTTTGTCATCATCAAGGCTTCCAATGCCAGCTGTGCCACCTGCTGGATTCCTAAACATGCAAGAGACCCGTCACCTCCCCCAGCCTCAGTCACCTCCTCTGTAAACTGGGAATAACTCGTTGTGCAGTGTTGTCATAAATCCTGAATAAAAAGCATAAGTTTGAACTGGTACTGGCTCTGAGTAAGTGTTCCTTCTTCCTAATCCTTCACCCGCTACCTGACTCCAAGTCAAAGCTGAACTGCTATGAGCCGTTCTGTTGAAGCATATCTGGGAGTATGTGAAGAGATTATTTCATTATTAGAAACACTTCTGGGAACCTTTGCTGAGAGGGTAAATTCCACCTTCCTCCCACCCAACCTTTAAAGGGAAGGGAGGCAATTGGTGTAAAGTGATTTCCAATTCCTTTAAAAGGCTTTAGAAATCCCCCAGGAGCCTTTTTTCCTCCCATGTGTACCAGTCCAGCTGTCTGTGTGAGAATCCATCCGTGCCTCACTAAAACCACGGCAGGCGTGGCTGCACTTAGTGTCTGGGCTTCTGCTGTTTGGGGGCGTGAACATTACCGGTTCAGGGTGGCTGGTAGAGCTACCACTTGCTTTGCATTAGTGCCATGCAGACACCACAGCATTACTGTCTTCCACCTGCCTGCGTGGGCCACACTTTATGACTTCCAGACAACATACCTGATTGATTTATCTTCACACTTTGCTTTAGCCTTTACTTTTTGTGTACCTGTTCACAGGGGGTAATTTTTTTCTTGTTTTAAAATAGGCATGATCAAAGAGACCTGGGAAATTTGTTTTATGATCTTAGGGGGTAATGGTTTGGAATGAATTTTGTGTGCACTGTATTATATTTGTTTATTTGTTGTTCGCTAGTTTATTATTATTATTATTTATTTTAGACACCTAGCGTATGCAGAACACTGTTAGAGACTGGAAAGAGGTCGGATGAGGAGCGCAAGGTTGGCTAACAGGCTGAACCTTGAGCTCAGGGAGCTCACAGCTGCTTCTAGGAAGGCAGACTGCCTTGTGTTGCCTTC
The DNA here is from genome assembly GCA_963574635.1 of Cheracebus regulus. NCBI lineage: Eukaryota > Metazoa > Chordata > Mammalia > Primates > Pitheciidae > Cheracebus > Cheracebus regulus. The sequence goes on from CAUYQU010006816.1 coordinate 76,534, forward strand.
CTGTTAGGCAGAATACCTGTAGCAGCAAATGGTGGGCTGCAGGGGGAGGGTGTGAGGACAAGATACCATCCCCCCATACTCAGTGTATTGGCATTTTGGGCAGGGGAAAAGGATAAAAGAAGCCACAAATCTAAGTCGCCTGATGGGAAGAGGACTGTGAGGCTGTTGGTAGTGTTTTAATTGCGATTAGAAGGTTTTATGAGGTCATTAGGAGTATCTTGGTAGCAGACATTATCTTGGTGCAGGCTGAGGATAAGACTGGGGACTCACACAAGGACATACTAAATGTATTCAGACACAAGTACCTAATAAATAGTGCTTGTATTTGTTGTGCTGTAATGGTGCAATAGCACTTGTTGTCTTTTGTTTATAAGATCTGAAGTAGTCAGTATTGAACTCAGAAGACATCATGAGCTAATAAGCTGACTGCAAAGGGCTAGCCTTTGTTCTTTGAAGAGATATCCAAAGGCAGTATTTACATCTCCTTGAACCAGGTAAGAAAAAGAGAGAAGACTTCTCTAAGGGTGAGAGTGTCTACTTACTCTGCTCTCGTGGAGCTTATATTCTGATTCTGGAGGAGACTGACAAGAAGAAAATTCAGAGATGAGAGCAGAATTATTCATCTTTCTTTCAGCTGACATCTCTACTCTGGAGTTCATCACAAGATGAATGAGATTGTGTGAGGCTGGTGCCCTCTCCAATGGGTGGTCTTTTCCAGTTCTGCCAACATCCCGTTCTTGTCTCATTTACGAACTATTGCAACAACATGTTTTCTCAGCGTCCCCTGCTAATCTGCAAGTACTACAAATAAAAACCTGTCTCGGAAATCTCTGTGTGCCTAAAATCTGGCCCACAGTAGGTATTCACTTAGCTACCTAACTAAACGCTTAACAGACTACCAGAATTTTTATCCTCTTCAGTGACACCTCTTGAAATCAGCATGAAAATGACACATGATGGGAAAGGATGTTTAGATACATACTTGAAATCCTGCTATGCAGCCAAGGTTACATATCGTAAATAGCAGAACATTGGGAAAAAATTAAATAGACATCCATAGGAGTCCAATTGAATGAAGTATTGTTAACTGACACAGTAAAGTACAATGCAGCCATAATAAATAATACATAAGATTTCTATAAACTGATCTAGAATGATTTCCACTGTATACTGTGAAGTGACAAAATCAAGGTATTGATGCACAAAAGAATAGGATATAGTTTGTGAAGGCATAAAAGAGAAAAATAAATACACACAGAAAGGACAAACTGATATAAATAGTTATCTTAAAAAGATGGGTAGGAACAAGATGAAGGCAGGAGGAGTCAGAGCTAAATGTCTCTGATCAGCCAGTGTGTGCGTATTTGTCTATATTTGACTTTTGTAACATGAACATGCTTTATATTGTCAAAAAAAAGAGAAAAGGATGAAGAAAAGGCAAGTCCTAAAACTGAATATTAATCAGAAAGTAACAAGCCTAGCTGTACATTAATTTGATAAAATAACCATAAAAAAGAAAAAAGTTAATTTAAGCAACTTTCAAATAGTATTCTGTCTCACTATATCCGCCTGGCAGGATAAAGTCTAAGGCTAAAAATTAAAATTCGAGGCAATCTTTAACTTTACTTTGTTATTGATATGATATTGCTGAAGTAATCCTGAAATGATTGTGTATATAGTGTAGAATGGAGCAAATGAGTAAATATACTGACACTGCAGAAAGAAGTTCTCACTGTGGGAGAAGATACATATATAGACACAGAAGAGAGAATGATGGAAACATCTAGTGGAACTAGGTTTGTTTTGTAAATAACCTTATGAACTCATAAACACACACACACACACACACACACACACACACACACACACACACACACACATTTTAGGTCTGTCCACTGAAAGGGCCTGGAAACAATGAGCAGACAAAACACCTAGATTTTGGTTTCCAAATACCATTTGCTACAACAAAAAAAAGAGGTAAGCTTCTTCAGGAAAAGAGCTGAGTCTGGGTTTAGGGTAGTGAAAGTTCGAGTTGACATTGAGAACATCTTCCCGTGCAAGAACACAAGGAAATGCTCCAAGATTAATAGACACATGTAGAAAGGAAACAAGTGGAATTAAGGGGACCATGAATTAGAGTCCATAATGACACAAGGAGAGATGGAATCAGGGAAAGATTTTTTTTAAGAAAGCTATTCTGTAGGTAAGACTGCAGAACGGCATCTATAATTGTGAAAGCAGTTGGAAAATTAGAAAAGCAACATGTCACAAATTCAAATGTAATAACTTAAAAGAGTTATTACCTTACCATGTTGGGAGAAAATGTTGGGGAACAGTGTATTCACACAGTGTCCTTATGTAATACTACAGATAACTCACTTACTGGTTGTAAACCTCCTTCACGATGAAGTGATCTGGAAGAGCTGTGTTAGCCAAATGATAACAAGGAGAATCCTCAGTATTGGGACAGATTGATATAATATGTCTGCTCATTGGCTGCACTGAGAAGGCAGCCATTGCTCATGAGACTTTCTTGCCAAAATGTTCTACAATGAGTAAATAATCAAAAATATCCAAAGTATGGGACATTTTATTTAACACCTGTCTTTTAATGTCCAGAAAAGATCAATGTCATGAAAACCAACCAACCAACCAACCAACAACAGCAAAAAGAAGGTGCCAGAGAGTTGGGCCTTCTAGATTAAAGGAGGTTGAAGGGTCATGGCAATCATATCAAAATATAGACACTGCTTGAATTCTGATTAAAAATATGAAAGTAGACACTGCTATTAAAGACATTGTAGTAAAAACATGAACTATATATTGGATAACTTAATTGAATCAATACTTATTTTCTTATTTATTATTTCTTTTGTATGTTTACATAGAAGAAGAATATATTTGTTCTTAGAAGATAAAACCTGAAGTCTTAGGTTTAAATTATCAGTGTATCTATCACTATCACTTACTTTCAAATGGTTCATTAAATTTTTTTTTTAAAAAATTATCTGAGAAAATGAGGAGAGGAGAGAGAGAGAAGGAGATGAGGAAGGCACAAATTTGCAAATGTGGCAGAATGGTAAAGGTGAAGCATATTTGAATACTCATTTTATAATTTTTTCAACTTTTCTGTAGTTTCGGACATTTAAGAATAAAACTTTGGCAAAAACAAAATAGTTTTCCACAAAATTTCACAGGTAGTAAGTGCATAAAACTATTCTAAGCTCCAAAAACTTCACATGCACATGCTTTTATAATAGCATCAACACACACATACACACATGCGCACACACACACACACAGAGTTAAGGACTAATTGGCAACATAATTATCAGAAAGCTATTAAATTTAAACTAAATTAAAATTATTATTAAATTTAACCATTTACTCTATGGTAGGTCATCCATGTTCAAGAATAAGTAGTTATTCACTCTGTTAAATTAATTTTTATATGTGCTTTCAGTATTTCAGATGTTATGCATATAAAAATGTTATTAGTTATTATTTTCATCACCATATCCTCAGAAACACCAAGAAACCAGTCTATATTTCTGGGGACAGAGTAATGAAAATAATAACTAATAGTATCTGCCACGTATTATATAACATCAGGTCTTTTTTCTTGCAGTTTACATCAATTATCTCATATAAGCTTCACAACAAACTTATACATAGATCTATGATTACTTACAGAGAAAGAAACTGAGGAATAAGAAGGCTGAGTAACTCACCTAAGTCAAATAATTTGTCAAAAGTAGAAAACATGAGTACTGTGATTCATACCAAGCCCACATTCTAAATAACTAACTTGGATTTGGTAGATGTTTTTCAATTACATGAATTAAATGAGCAAGTATAAAAATTGTGATTTTCCAAGGAGCTTTACATGAGAACAGAATGAAAGCATACCCTAAAGAAGGTGAGCAAAACTGCATATAAGGCATAAGAGTTAGAATAGTCACAGGTAGCACTGGAAAACCCATGTAAAAATTGTCCCTATGGAGAGCAATCAGTCAATGCCTCCTACTTGCTTCTCTTTACAAATAGACATAAATATGAGAAACCAAACACATACAGATTGAGAATGCAGGTTCATTGGTGCTCCTGTGACATGAGTCCACTCAGGAAAAATAGGACAAAAAGGCTCTCAGGCAAGGGGTGCTTGGCCTGCCTACTTTCCAAAACAAAGACCATCTTGGCCACTTTTTTCTCTGGAATGTCTAGACCTACTTTGATTCATCATCTCTCCTTGGAAGCTGGGCCTCAGAGCAAAAGTGAACAAGAACAAGCAGGCTTTCTTGGAGAAACCTGACACCCACTTATTATTTACCACTTCCAAAGAGGAAAAGTATTCATTCAGCCAAAGAGTATCAGGGCATCAGAACACCCAGGGAAGCCAGGAGGACCTTGGGGCAACTTCTCATTGTATCTCTGCACTTATGACCCTGCTGAGCTCAATAAGGCCTGTCTTTCTTCTAGTTTCCCTTCTTTACCTAGGTTTGTAATATGGTTTTGATCTGTATTCCTACTCAAATCTTATGTTCAATTGTCATCCCCAATGTTAGAGATGGATGCTGGTGGGAGGTGATTGGATCATGAGGTAATTTCTAATGGTTTAGCACTCACCTCCCTAATACTGTTCTCATCATAGAATTCTCATGGGATCTGGTTGTTTAAATGTGTAGCATCTCTCTAAGACCTCTCTTCCTCCTGCTCCAGCCATGTAAGACATGCCTGCTTTTCCTTCACTTTCCATTATGATTGAAAGTTTCCTGAGGCCTCTCCAGAAGCCATCATGCTTCCTGTACAGCCAGAATGGTTAGCTAATTAAACCTCTTTTGTTTATAAATTACTCCATCCCAAGTATTTCTTTAGAGCAATGCAAGAATAGACTAATGTAGAAAACTGGTACCAAGAGTGAGGAATTGATTTAAAGATGACTGGAAATGTGGAAGCAACTTTGAAATTGGGTAATCAGCAAATATTGGAACAGTTGGAAGGACTAAGAAGAAGACAGGAAGATGTGGGAAAGTTTGAAACTTTCTAGAGACTCACTAAATTGTTGTGACCAGAATGCTGATAGTGATATGGACAAGAATGTCCAAGCCAATGAGGTTTCAGATAGAGATATGAAACTTATTAGGTGGGGTACAGTGGCTCATGCCTGTAATCCTAGCACTTTGGGACGCTTAGATGGATGAATCACTTGAGCTTAGGAGTTTGAGATCAGCCTGAGAAACATAATGAAACCACATCTCTACAAAAAAATAATAATAATAATAATAAATAGACATAGTAGTGCATGCCTGTAGTCCCAGCTACTTGGGGAGGGGCTGAGGCAGAAGGATTGCTTGAACCCAGGAGGTCAAAGCTGCTGTGAACCAAGATCATGCCACTGCATTCCAGCCTAGGTGACAAAGTGAGATCCTGTCTCATTAAAAATATATATATATATATATATGAAGATGGCCGATTAGGAGCAGCTCAGGATTGCAGCTCCCAGGGAAAGTGCAGAGGGTGAGTGGACGCCACATTTCCAGATGGATTTTTATTACCCACAGACCAGGAGATTCCCAGGTGGAGGAGCCCCATGGGTTGCCAGCGTGGCTGTTTTGCCGGTGCCCCAGCGTGATGGTTCTCTGTACAAAATACACTGGTCTGTGTGCCCTTTTAACTGGCGAGTGGAGCTACGGGAAGGCAGATTAAAAAGGGGACTGAATCAGGGAGCCAGCCCAGGAGATTCCCAGGCAAAAAAGCACCACGAATCTCAGCACCACTATTTCAGCTGGTGCAGTGTGTTGCCACATGGAAAATCACACAGATCCCAGCACCTTTTCAACAGGCGACTGGAACACCTGGGAGAGAGTCAACTGTTCAACTGAAAAACAAAAGGCTCTGAGGCAGCGAGCCAGGTGATCAGGCTCAGCTAAAACAGCAACTGGAAATGCTCTCGGTTGAGAGTTTCACAGCAAGCACAGGTGAACCTGGGACAGTCCAGTTCTCAGGGGGAGGGGCGTCCACCATTACCGAGGCATTCTACCACTACGGAGGTAGTCCACCATTGTGGAGGAAGCCTCCCATTGCCAAGGCAACCCACCATTACAGAGGTGTGCCACTATTGCCAAGGCAATTCTAATTACACCCATATAAGCAGGACTACAGGGAAGTGCACACTGCAGCTGGGCGGAGCCCACAGCAGCTCAGCAAAGCCTCTGCAGGCAGACAGTGACTACGCTGCCTCCTTGCTGGGTAGGGCAACCCTGAAAAAAAGGCAGCAGCACAGCAGAAACTCATAAATAAAGCACTAACTCCCCGGGATGGAACACCTGGGGAAAAAAAAGGGGGTTATGAGTTCTGCTGCAGAAGAATTAAACGTACCTGCCCAGCAGCTCTGAATGAAGAACAGAGCTCACAACTCAGCATTTGAGCTCCTATAAAGGACAGACTGTCACCTCAAGCAGCTCCCTGACCCCCATATATCCAAAGAGTCAACTCATAAAGGAGAGATCAGACTGACATTTGGTGGGTATCCTTCTGGGACAAAGATAGCAAAAGAAGAAACTGGTAGCAACCCTTACTGTTCTGCAGCTGCTGCAGGTGATCCCCAGGCAAGCAGGGCCTGGAGTGGACCTCAGCAGTCCTACAGCAAGGGGCTAGACTGTTAGAAGGAAAACTAAGAAACAGAAATAAGTTCATCATCAACAAACTAGACATCCACTCAGAGACCCAATCTGAAAGTAAGCAACTACAAAGACAACAAGTGGATAAATACACAAAGATGGGAAGAAATCAGTGC
>CAUYQU010006820.1:0-27020 GCA_963574635.1 Cheracebus regulus
TCCTCTCCCGGATTCCATCTTTCTGGATTCTCTTACTCAGTGTGAGAATTAGCTATTTCTTTCCCTCTCCTTCTCCTTTTTCTTTCTTTAAATTAATCACTTTCTGCAAACAAACAAACAAAAAATATTATTTGTTCTTGTTTAACTAGTCAGGCATGGGGCTTCATCCTTGCAGATGCATCCCATTTCTGTCTAGCTTGAGTTAAAGATGGAGGACTGGGAAACAGACTAACGCATGTGACCCATGAGCAAACAGTTCAGGATTAATCCTGCATCTGGCATCTTCTCCTATGCCTCCACTGATGGGCAGTGCACTACCACACGAGGCTGCCGTGTTCCATGGCAAAATAGCGCTGATGGGTTGTAAAGCGCCTCCTACATCAAGCTGCAGTCGGCTCTCGCTCCTGCCGCCAAGGAGCTGCAATGATCCTAGTTACTCACCCACTTTCATGGTGATTCTCCTAGAATCCTCTGGCCTTGAGTATGCTGCCCTGCCAGCTCCCAGAACCCAGGCTGATTCTCTTTTCTGAAGGCTTTCTCCTCTCTTGAGTTTTCTACAATGATCATGTGCTGCTTTTTCTGTTTTTCAAATAGATTATATTATTTGTGATAACCAATCAATACAGAATGTAAGAAGAGGAAGTGAAAGTCTCCTCCTATTTCTCTCTCTCCAAAGCCGGCTTCATGCAGGGCCCAGAGGTACCTTCCTGCCGGCTTTCTCTCTCTTTGGTTTTGTGCTGTATGGAACCGCAGAACAGCACGGAGCCAGCAGCAGGCAGCACAGGGGAGGGCTGAGAGCGCTGGCGCCGGAGCCTGCCTGTAGCCTGGACTTGAATCCTACTCCATATCCTCAATCTGCTCATCTGTAACATGGGGTCATTAGGGTTCAGGGTTGTTAGGAGGATCAAGCGAGTCCATGCACACAGAGTGCTCAGACCAAGGCTGGGTGCACGTGAGCCGTCACAAGTGTTTTGCTTTGTTTGTTTGATTAAAAATGAATGGAACCACATGTGTGTTTCGTTCTGTAGCTTGGCTGTTCATCATGGGTGGCCCTCCGTGTGAGCTCAGGTAGGCCTGTCCCATCTTGTGAACGCCTGCAGAGCTGCTGTGTGACCACACTCATGCTATATCCACGTTTAAGATCAGGAAAAGTCACTTTTAAGAAAGGCCTCAAGGTGAGGCCCTCAGGCAGCCTTCTGCTGCTGTTGGTATCACTTTGTCCCAAGGAAGTCCTTTGCTTCTCTCCTTGGTCACCCATGGCAGCCTTGAGCAGGCCAGGCCAGCTCCAAGAAGTCGGAACCAGGCTCTGACCCAGAAGACAGTGGGGCGGGGGGGAGAGGGTGGGTATAGATAAGAAGTGACCAGGCTCCTCCCGGTGTGGCCAGAACCCCTCAGAGAGGATCGTGTGGGCAGGGCTAGTCAGAGAAGGCTTCCTGGAGAAGGCAGGGTCTGAGTGGGGTCTTGAAGAGTTAGAGACAGCCGAACAGACAGAAGAGGGTTGGGGGAGAGACATTCGTGGCAAAGACTAGGCTGTTTGGGCTGGGGAGGAGTTGGGGTGTCTAGAGCTAAAGGGCCACATAAGGGAAGAAGGGAAGGACCTTGAACACCAGGATGCATGTGTGTTTGCCCTGCCAGCAGTGGAGAGCCACAGAAAGTTCTGGATGATAACAAATGATAATGTTCTGTGTGACTCTGAGGAGGCTCTAAACCTCTCCAGGCCTCAGCTGCCTGTGGGTGCTGGAATAGACCCAAGGGAGGCAGAGAGGACTACTCAGGGGCAGAAACTGGGGATCAGGCTCTGCTTCCACCAATGAAGGGGACCCCGAAGTGTGGGGGCAGTCCCAGAGGTCAGTCACCTTCAGATCCCCACTCCACAGCATTCAACATTTCCTTTCCTTTTAACCTGCCGGCTTTCCAGAGAAATCTGATTTTGTGAACATGTTTTCTTAGCCAGGGGAAGTGAGCACCATGCAAACAGCGAAGATGGCTGCGTGTGATAAGGGGCTCAGCTGCTCCAGGGCGGCCTGGAGGGAAGAGGAGCTGGTTGCTGCTGGCTGCCTTCGGTGCAGAGAAGACACATGGGCTCAGGATGTCTGAGCTGGAGGGGGCTTGGGAAGTTTCTAACCTACAGATGGGGAAGCAGGGGCCCAGCCAGGGAAAGGCTTTCCCAGCCAGCACGGAGGGCCTGACTCTGCTGGGGCTCATGCTCCACACTCTAGCTAGAGGGGCTGCGGTGGGACCCTCATTCTCTCTGCAGCAGGCTGGGCTGGTTGAACCCATGCTGGGATTCGGAGTCTGGCCGGTGGTGGCCGTGCTGGCTCCTCTCCGGTGGATCTCACTTGAGGTTGAGAACAGGGAAGATGAGGGTGACGGGGGAGAAGCTATGTCCTCCACCCCACCTTGGTTTTGAGTTGTGATGAGAAAGGGACAGGGAAAGATGCGGCCCGAGCCGTTGTCATGGAGACTATGCAAGACCCAGGACCCTGGAAGGGCTGCCTTAGGACCCAGGTGAGAGTCAGCAAGCTGGAGTTGCCCTAAGCCCACTCCTTGACACTTCTGTGACAACATGGCAAACGTGGCACCTGGACACTCAGGGTGACCAGGGTGGAGGGTGGCCACACGTGCTGCAGCATTTTTGCGGGAGCGCCTGTGGCCGAGGCAAGGCATCTCACCAAGACTTGAAGAAAACTCCTGGCTGTGGCTTGGGTACCACCGTGGAGGACGCTGGGAGTAACTGGCCTTCTGGCTGGGGCTGGGGAGGGGTGTTTGGAGCGGATGACGTCTAAGAAGCGTCTTCATCTGGATGTTAACATAGTGTGATGCGGGTGCCCACAGGCTGGTGAGGCCAGGGCACAGCGGAATTCCAGTGAGTGGCCATTCTCTCCACTCTGCAGCAGGCCCAGAGACTCCAGCTCTGCTTTCAGGAAGAGTACACCTCCTTTGCCCTCTGGAACTGCGCTGGGAGTTTTCACAACCTGAGTGGGTTGGTGTTTTGTTCCATTTTCGAGATAAGGAAACCGAATCTCCTAGGCTGCCGTGCAAGTGACCACACGTGTGACTTTCCTTTCCTGTCAACAAGGTTGAGCTTTCTCTGGAAGCTGTTAGTGGTGGAATTTCTGATGTTGCGACAGACTAACAGTAAAGGACATTGCTGGGCTATCTGTGCTCCTGGGGCACCCACAGTTACAGCTGAGCACCAGGAAAGGGCGCCAACTTCCTTTGCAGCCCCCCATTGTACCCCCATCCATGACTGTGGGAACCAGGGATGTGGGGTGTTTTCCTACATGATTTCATCTTCCTGAGGACCATTCTGCAGAGAACAGGCTGCCCCCAGGGAGGCCCAGTCACTTCCCATCCCCACTATTTCTTGGGCAGTAAGATGCCAAGGTCTGTTCAGTCAACAGCCCGCACACCAGACTGGCACCGCCATAATATTCTGACCTGACTTAACCTTGGACAGTGAGCCCGGCACTTTCCTCCTCCCAGCCATTATTCTTTCGAATCCCCTTTGGGCAACCTCTCTGAGCCTAAGTTTTCCCAGCTGTAAAATAGGGATTCATAGAGGCAACACCTCATAGGCCTGTTGTCTTTCTCTAAGGCCTGACATTGTCACTGAACAAACACAGAGACAGAGATTCAGCCGGATGCTGTGGCTCACTCCTATAATCCCAGCACTTTGGGAGGCTGAGGCGGGTGTATCGTTTGAGATCAGGAGTTCGAGACCAGCCTGGCCAACAAGACAAGACCCCATCTCTACTAAAACTACAAAAAATTAGCTGGATATGGTGGCAGACGGCTGTAATCCCAGCTACTCAGGAGGCTGAGGCAGGAGAATCGCTTGAACCCAGGAGGCGGAGGTTGCAGAGAGCCAAGATTGTGTCATTGCACTCCAGCCTGACGACAGAGCGAGACTCCGTCTCAAAAAAAAAAAAAAAAAAAAAAAGGAAAAGAGAGCTGGAGGTTCACTTGCTTCCCATCCTACGAGCTCTTACCCAGGATGCTTCCCATTCAAGCCAGGGCCACCAGCAGCCCTCGAGAGACCATGCAGCTCTCTGGACCCGAATCCTGATACCTTTACTTACCTGCTTAATTACCATGACCTTAGATAAGTCCCGTAGCCTCTCAGTGCCTCAGTTTCCACAATGTGTAGAATAGGGATGATAACAGTACCCACCTCGCAGGATGAAATGAACCTCAGCCCAGGGCCTAGTGTTCAATTGCTACACAGTACATGCCAGCCATGAGTGCAGACGGGAAGCACAGCGAATACGGGGAATGGAAAGTGTTTCATCCCCGGGGAGGCCACATCAATCTCACTTTATTAGATCATAAGTGCTTTTAACAAGGCAAACAGCAGAAGGCAGGCAGCCCGCCAGCCAGGGCCAAGAACCCAAGTCCAGTGCTCCAAGACCCCGGACATCAAAACAACAACGTAAAAGGCTGAACATCAAAGAGTGGACAGCGAGTCCAAACATTTCCCTGTGCTCTTATCTTAATTAAAGCAAGTCATACGCAGAGTTTTGGATGACACAAGTTGAAAAGCCGGGGACTAGTTTTATTAGCTTTTGCTGACACCCACAGAGAAGTCTGTGACTTGCCCAAGGTCACCCAGCACCCCGGGGCCACAGTTGGGGTCCAAAGCCAGGGCTCAGCTGCTGGAGCCAGTGGGCCTTTCATAACCTCCCTGCCCCCACCCTAACCTGAGCTACGGGGACCCAGGGTTGTCATTTCAGGGGAGAAGTCTCAGTTCATTCATCCAGCTATACATTGAATGAATCATGTCTATTGAAGGCCTTCTGCCTTCTAGGCACTGTTCTAGGCTCTGGAACAAGACCATCTAAATGGGTGGGGAAAGCAGACGTCAGCAAACAGTTATGCAGATAACCACAGTCACACGTTACGTGATGATGTTTTGGTCAACACTGGGTTGCGTATATGACAATGGTCCCATAAGATTATAATGGTGCAGCCGCTTTGCCAATGTCACCACCAGGAGCCCCAAACTATCGGCCACGGTCAATCCCACCATGTTCTCCGACAGGGTCGTCGATGGCGAGCTCTTGGCCCCCTTCTCCTTCGAGCTGTTCGCAGACAAGTTTCCAAAGACAGCAGAAAACATTTGTGCTCTGTGCACTGGAGAGAAAGGATTTGGTGACAAGGGTTCCTGCTTTCACAGAATTATTCCAGGGTGTATGTGTCAGGGTGGTGACTTCACATGCCATAATGGCACTGGTGGTAAGTCCATCCATGGGGAGAAATTTGATGATGAGAACTTCATCCTAAAGCATACAGGTCCTGGCATCTTGTCCACAGCAAATGCTGGACCCAACACAAAGGGTTCCCAGTTTTTCACCTGCACTGCCAGGACTGAGTGGTTGGATGGCAAGCATGCGGCCTCTGGCAAGGTGAAAGAGGCATGAACATAGCGGAGGCCATGGGGCACCTTGGGTCCAGGAATGGCAAGACCAGCAGGAAGGTCCCCATTGCTGACTGTGGACAACTCGAGTAAGTTTGACTTGTGTTTATCTCCACCACCCGACCGCTCCTTCTGTAGCTCAGCAGAGCGCCCCTCCATGCCATTTGTCCGCAGTATCCTAGAATCTCTGGGCTCTCACTCAGTCCCCTTTGGACTCCATGTTTTCCTTGTTCCCTTCCATGCCCAGCTGGATTGCAGAGTTAAGTTTATGATTATGAAATAAAACTAAATAACAAACAAACAAAAAAGAGTATAATGGTGCTCAAAAATTCCTATCACCTAGTGATGTCCTAGCAATGCAACTCATTACTTTTTCCGTATTTAGATACACAAATACTTACCATTGTGTTACAATTGCCTGCAGTATTCTGTACAATAACATGCAATACAGGTTTGTAGCCTGTGAGCAGTAGGCTAAGCCATAGAGACCAGGAGTATGGTAGGCTCTGCCATCTAGGTTTGTGTAAATGTACTCTGTGATGTTTATGTAATGACAAAATGGCCTAGGGCTGTGTTTCTCAGAATGTATCCCCATCACTACACGAGGCATGGCTGTATTTTGTTGCTGTTGTAAATGCCATTTCTTATGTCCCCTCTCTCTGAATTTGGGCTTGACTGCCAGATTTCAATGAAAGTGTTGCTGTAATGCTTTCTAGGCCCAAAGCTACTTTCCCTTCTCCTGGGATGCTCACGTTTGAAACCCGGCTGCCATGTTGTAAGGAAGCCCAAGCTGCCCTGTCAAGAGAACCAGGTGGGGAGAAACCAGTCAAGCCAGTCACTACTGTGGAGAGGAATCCCCCAGCCCCCGTCAGCCAGCCCTGGCAGCCACCTACACCACCTTGTGGAGCAGAGCAAGATCAGCTGGCTCTGCCCGCCCTGCCCAGATTGCAAATTCATGAGCCAAACAAAGGATTGTTGTTTTGAAGCCGTAGAGTTGCAGAGTGGTTTGTTATGTGGCAATAGACAACTAGGGTGCCACCTTTTATCCTCATAGGGCAGCATAGGTCCAATTATGAGCCCCATTTTATAGACAGAGAAACTGAGGCTCAGAGGGGTAACACGGCGGGCTCAAGATCACACAGGTAACGAGTGGCAAAGCAAGATTAAGCGACGTCAACTTCTGTATTTTTTCCACGCTACCCCCTACTGTCAGCGAGACAGCATGGCAACTGGGAGGTTTCCATTAACGCCATTCTCACTCAAAAGCAGGAAACGCCAAAGGGGAATTCTTGGGCATGGCGAGGTGAGTGGGGAGACACTGGCTGAACAGGGGAGCTTACAATGGTGTTAGGGTCCTCCCAAGTGTACCAGGTAGATGGGAGTCCACTCGTTGCTTTGTAAGGAGAGGCCACGGGGGCCTTTTGAGATGAGCAAATACAGGCTTGTTTGCCTGTTGGGGGACCTCTGTTTCCCCATCTGTGAAAGGGGGGTGGGAAAACCACCCCTGTCCTGTTCCAGCCAGTGTTGGACATGAGCGGCCCCCTTGTCAGCTGCTAGCATTCCATTTGGAAAGAAATGAGTAATAGCAGAGGCTCCCACAAAGAGAATTTTTAATGCAAGAACGTCCGTGGAGGGCAAGAGGGAGAGGGCAAAGCCCGCTCCTGAAAGCTTTGTAAGCAAAGCCCCTGCCAAACAGTGCTGCTTCTGAGGCCGGAAGCTCAGCGTGAAAGATCCAACCTGGGAGGGAAGCGGGGGCTCTGACTCCGGTCCCAGCTCTAATCCTGACCTACTGTGTGACCTTGGGCACGTCACCATCCCTCTTCGGTCCTTATATGTACAATGAGAGGTTGGGCCAGCTGATCTGGAAGATCCTAACAGTGTCCAACAGGCAGGAATGGACCAACCCAAAGAAACGGAGAAGCTCCTCTACCCCCCAGCCATGAGAGTGTGCAGAATTTAGCAGGCAGTGAGGAACCAATCAATCCCTTGGGCTGTTCTAGAGGCAGTGACGTAGGTGAGCTCCATCAGGCAAATTCTTCTCCCCACCCTCCTCCCCTTCCTTCTCCATTGTCATCAATATTATTTATTTGCCTTTCAAATGGGCCACCCAGAGCTCTTTATAAAGATAAAAATATCATAATTCAAAGCCTCCACCAGCAACCCAATCCCATCTGTGTGATGGAGGGTTCACACGATCACTTTGTTCTTCCCAACTCTGACTCCGTCAGGTCTTATGAAATGAGAGCGTGCACTTTCAACCTTCAATTGAAGATGATGCGGATGCCCTTGCTGAGGTTGGTGGCTGTCAGGTGCCAGCACGGGCCTTGTGCCAGATACCGTGTATGGCATGGTCTCATGTGCTCCTCTCAATAAGCCTACAATGTAGCCAGCTATCGTGACTTTTTTTTTTTTGGAGACAGGGTTTCACTCTGTCACTCAGGCTGGAGTGCAGTGGCATGATCATGGCTCACTGCAGCCTCATCCTCCCAGGCTCAAGTGATCCTCCTGCCTCAGCCTCCCAAGGAGCTGAAACTACAGGCATCCACCATCACACCTGGCTAACTTTTTAATTTTTGTAGAGACAGGGTCTCCTTATCTTGCCCAGGCTGGTCTTGAACTCCTGAACTCAGGGGATCCGCCCACCTCAGCCTCCCAAAGTGCTGGGATCACAGGCATGCGCTGCCACATCCAGCCTCATTTTATACAGATGAAGAAACGGAGGCCTATGGAGGGAAAGTAACTTGTCCGGGGTTGCAGAATTAGCGACTGGGATTGAGACCCGGGTGGTCGAACTCCAGAGCCTCAACTCTGGATTATTAGGCTATTTGCTTCCCAGCAGCAGCAGCAACTACTGCTATTACTATGACCCACCACTGGTTCACTGAGCGCTTGTTATATGCTAGGCATGGAGCTCAGGGTTTTAATTCTGTTCTAGCAAATCCATGCTGCAGAACAAATCAGTCCAAAGTTGATGAGAACAATGAGTGCTGTTTTTGTGTTCAGGCATCTGTAATTTGGATGGGGCTCAGTGGAGACTACTCCTCTCTGCCTCAGGTGGGATGATTCCAAATGCCTGGATGAGCTGGGGGCTGGCTGAGTAGTTCCCTCCCTCTCTTCCTTCGGGTCAGGGCCTCCAGCATGGAGTCCCCAGGGTCATCGGTTTCTTACATGGTGGCTGGGGGCTCCTAGAGACTAACACAGGAGCAGCAAGATCCTTCTGCCCTAGCCTTGGAGGGTGGCAATGTCACTACTGCTACATTCTGTTGGCTACAGACAAGCATGATGTGGGTCCAGATCCCAGAGGGAGAGGGAGTGAAACCTCCATCGCAGTGCTTTCTTTATCTGTGTAAAAGTAGTAATGGGGCTGGAGGTGGCAGCTCATGCCTGTGATCCCAGCACTTTGGGAGGCTGAGGTGGGCGGATCCCCTGAGTTCAGGAGTTCAAGACCAGCCTGGGCAAGATAGGAAGAGCCTGTCTCTACAAAAAATGTAAAAGTTAGCCAGGTGTGATGGTGCATGCCTGTAGTTTCAGCTCCTCGGGAGGCTGAGGCCGGAGGATCACTTGAGCCTGGGAGGATGAGGCTGTAGTGAGCCACGATCATGCCACTGCACTCCAGCCTGAGTGACAGTGAGACCCTACCTCCAAAAAAAAAAAGTCATGATAGCTGGCTACATTGTAGGGTTATTGAGAAGAGCACATGAGACCATGCCATACATGGTACCTGGCACAAGGCCCGTGCTGGCACCTGACAGCCACCGTCTCAGTAAGAAGCTTGCCAAAGGACCGATGGCTATCTTCAACTCACTACGCTTATGTTCTCACTGAAGAAACTTTACAATAATCTATGAGATTCCTTTATCCACTCACATCCGTTGAGCACCTACTGTGTGTCCTACACTGCTGCAGGCCCTGGGAGACAGCAGTGAATGTGAATGTCATTACACCCACTTTACAGATGAGGCGATGGAGACCTGCAGGGGTCTGAGGGATCAGCCCTTTCACTGCAGACCCTCACGGGTTCTTTACGGCGAGCCCATGAGGCTGGTACTGTGATGGCCAGCCTTGAAGTGGAGGAGCAGGATCCATATGCTGGCCAGGCACTCGCTCACCACCCGGTCCTGCCTTGCCTTAGCGAGTTCCAAGTCTGTACTTCACTGTGACACAGATGCATGGGCCTCACTGGACTTGGGTGGTAGCTTGGGGTTGGAGGGGGGGTCCTGCAGGAGGAGCTGGGCTAATGGAGAAGAAGCCCTTGGCGCTGTTCAAATGCCAGCCCTGATGTGAGTGAGGGAGGGAGGGGTGCCTGAGGGCGGGAAGCGGTGAGGGAGATGGGATAATGGCCCAGCCTGAACCTGTCGCCACGGCAACCACAGGGGCCGTCTGGAGCCAGCAGCCTGCCAGGCCTTGGCCCCACAAAGCCCGAGAGGGAGGCAGAGGGGGCGGGCCTGGTGGGGCATAAATCAGGGAGTTCTATGCCCCTGACTCCGGGCAGACGATTTATGGGACTACTCCAAGCCCATGAGATGCACAGGGAGAGCTGAGAGGGTCTCCCTGTTCCCACCGCCCCTGGGGCCCCTGTTTGGACTTGGGTGAGGGGCGGGCAGGAAGAGGCCCCTCTAGGCCACCCTCCGTGCTGCTGGAGGCCCCTGCCCCCACCAGTCTGGTAAGACACCTCTGTGCCCACTGTACCAGGATGTGGCCCCCACACCGACAGCAGACGTCTCCAGAGTTACCCCTAAATTATTGAAATGTATGCTGGTATTTCCTATCTTATTCTGTTCAATTCCTTTTTAAAAATGCTGGTCACAACCCACTCAATTAATATCATGACTCATTCATGGTTGATGACCTGCAGTTCAGTCAACACTGATCCAAAGGAAGTCAGAGCGGGAAACTGAGGCTCACCGACTCCCTCCCCTCACACACAACTGGAGCAGACTTACTTGCATCAATCAGCTCCTCCAGTCTCCCCCACACACCTGGCTCTGTCTCAGGGCCCAAGCTTGTTCCCCACCATCCATTATAGCCATTCAAGATGGAACCAGCTTCCTTGGAAGGTAATGAGCTACCCATCTCTGAATTCATCCAAGCAAAAGTTGCATGGCCACCCTCTGGGTGCTTCAGGGAATCCCAGCATCCCTTAAAGAGTGGGAAGACTAATGCCTCTGGGCCTATATGGGGTGGGAGGCAGGCTGACTATTTTGCCCACATGAGGGCTGAGCCATGGACAGGATGGGAGAGAGGCTGCAGGTCAGCCAGCCCCATTGGAGGGGGCTGAGAGCTTCAGGCTGGCTCAGACAAAGGGCAAAGATGGTAGCAGGAAGGTGAGTGACCAGGGATGGTGGCTCACACCTGCAATCTACCTCAGTACTTTGGGAGGCCGAGGCCAGAGGATCATTTGAGTCCAGGAGTTCGAGGCTGCAGTGAGCTATGATTGCATCACTCACTGCAGCCTGGGTGACAGGGGAGATCCTGTCTCAAAACAAGAAAGTGATCCTGCCTGGTGGGAGCCTGGCAGAGATAACAGGGGCCACTTAAGAGGCCCAGCACTCAGCCACCTTCCTCCTGGCCCCTTTGCACTACCCACCTGGACCTACGGGGGCTGTGCCTCCCCTGGCTGGGCCCCTAGTCCTGGAACAAAGTTCTCAGCCCCACAATCACTGCTTCCTCCCTATCTCCTGCCTCCCTCAGCTGTCCAGCTCCAGAAACAAGCTCCCCTTACCAGGTGGCGCTGAGACGCTAAGAATGGCCGATGGCATTGTTTCCACACAGCACAGAGGCCTGCGGCCCCAGGTTCACACAGACCGGGTCCCAGACCCAGCTCTGCCACTCACCTGTATGTGACCTTGAGCAAAGGCCTTGACCTCTCCCAGCTATTTCAGTCAATAGCACGAGGCTCTCCTATCTACCTTGTGGTCACTGATAAGGGCAGACATCCAGGGTATATTACGTTAAAAGGGCATGTCTGTCAAAGACAAAAGCAACCCCCTTTATTTATAGGTTCGCTATACATGCAAAAGCTTGGAAGGAAACACCCCAAACAGGTGGTAGAAAGGTGGTGGAAGGGGCAGAGGTGGATGATTTTCATTTCTGACTCTATTACATTCCTAAATGATTTGAAAAATTTTAAGTCAATAAGCATGTACTAATTTTATAACCCAAAAATTGAAATTAAAAGCAATCTAGCCCCAGCCCCCTTCTTGCCGTGAGAATTACCTAAAGGGTAAATGCATAGAGAAGGCTGGAGTAGCCCAGCCCCTACCTTCTCATTCATTTTTTTCTCTTCAAGGGTCTTGTTCATTCCCAGTTTGTGTGTTTTATAAACTGGTGAATTAAAGATGTATAAAGATGTCTCGGTGTTATTTCAGTGACTCTCCTCCCCAGAAAGCATTTGTTGACCACTGTCTAGCCTCCTGCAGGAGTGAACACTGGAAATTTAAGCACAGAGGGACTTGCACCTCCCTTTAGGGACCCCCTACTCCCTTTAGGGAGCCCTGGGGAAAAGGCGTTCTTTATGCTTCACACCAGTCTCAAGAAACGCATGCAGTTAGGGTGGCCATCTTCCAGTGTGGGAAAGTGAGGTTCGGTGCTAACACCTTGTCCAAGGTCAGAGGCTTGTGAGGGGTGGGAATGGGGAGTCCCGGCCCTTCTCCTTCTGACTCCTGTGCCCAGGGCCTCAAAAGCCTTCCCTCGGACCAGGAAGTGGAGTTACTGCTCTGGGTGGCTGGAGAGCAGTGCCAGGGACAGAAGCCTGGCATGGGGGATTGAGGCCAGCTCCTGCCAGCCTCGTCCACGGCAGGCCCACACCGGGTCCTCTTGCTCATCTCATCTTCACGGTAGCCATCCATCCCCTCAGGGCCTCCACACTGCCTATTCCCTGGCCTGGAACGCTGTTCCACCAGATGTCTGAATTTTTCATTTTCTCAACATGCAGGTTTCAGTTGCAGAGGCCACTTCCTCAGGGAAGCCTGTTCTGGCCAACCGGGCGGAATGAATACCATCCCCGTGTCCCCCAGGGACCCGCTGTGTGTTCCCTGCCTGCTCTGTTGGGCATTGTATGCCACTTGGGGCTTGCTAGGACACCATCTGTCTCCCTCTCTGAGTGTCAGCTGGGGAGCTGTGCTCCACGTGTTTAGAATGGCACCCGGTCTCACAGTAGATCCTCAGTAAGGACCTGACAGACACTGTGGGTGTCCACCCACATCCCCTCAGTGCCCTCTTCCTATGCACCCTGACTCCCAACACTTCCAGCTGGCAGCACCTGCAATTCTCACCTGGGGACTTTTCTGGCAGCCTGAGCCTGCCCTGTCCACACATGGGTCAGGCCAGAAGCGTCAGGGGTGGGTGTTCCCCAGGAGCACCCTTCAGGCAAGGACAGATGGAAGTTGCTGAAAAACACCCCAGCCCCTTCCCCTGAGCTGAGGTAGCTCCGAGGCACATTCCTACCGTCTCCTGAGCACCCTTGAGGGACCGTGCCTCAGTTTCCCACATTGGAACCTGCTGAACACACACACTGCCTAATGTTGACTCTCTCCCCTTCTCTTCTAGTGTCCTAGGGCTGCTGGAGCAAATTTCCACAAACAAGGTGGCTTAAAGCAACGGAAATGGACTGTCTCATAGCCCAGGAGGGTGGCAGTCTGAAATCAAGGTGTTGGCAGGATTGGTCCCTTCTTGGGGCCTCAGAGGGAGAATGTGTTCCATGCCTCTCAACTTCTAGTGTTTGCTGGCAATCCTGGGCTCTCCTTGGCTCATATCAATGTCACGCCATCTCCCATCATCGTTAAGAAAGGCATCCTGCATGTGTGTCTCTATGCCTTCGCATGTCCCCCCTCCCTCCCTGTGTGGTTATGAGACCCACCTCCCTTCATTTGATAACGACACTGGTCACTGGATCAGGCCGACGTTAACCCGATCCTGGCTGATCTCAACTTGATCACATCTGCAAGCCCCTCTTTCTAAGCACGGCCACATTCACAGGTGTCAGAAGTTAGTACTGTTTTTGTGGGGAACACGATTCAACTCAC
The DNA here is from genome assembly GCA_963574635.1 of Cheracebus regulus. NCBI lineage: Eukaryota > Metazoa > Chordata > Mammalia > Primates > Pitheciidae > Cheracebus > Cheracebus regulus. The sequence goes on from CAUYQU010006820.1 coordinate 13,441, forward strand.
AGTTCTTTCCCTGTCTCCATCTCCTCTTCCCCATGGTCCTTCCTGAGCTTCCCTCCCAAACTACTTCACTCAAATCCTTGTCTCTCTCTAGTCCACTTCTGGGGAAGCCCAGACGAAGACAAAATATCTGTGGAATACATGAATGCATGGATGAATGATTCCTGACATAGGAGGAAGCTGAAACTCACAAGGATGACAGTCGTGGCTCAGGATATCTGAGCTGGGATTTTACCTCAAGTCCACCTGTTTCCAAAGCCCCCCAAGAAGAGAGACTATGGAGAGCTGCCTGCTCATGGCATGGTCGCTTTGAAAGGTAGTGAGTTCCCCAGCAGGGTGTGGTGGCTCACACCTGTAATCCCAGCACTTCGGGAGGCCGAGGCAAGCAGATTACCTGAGGCCAGGTATTTGAGACCAGCTTGGCCAATACGGTGAAACCCCATCTCTACAAAAAATACAAAAATTAGCCAGGTGTGGTAGTGCATGCCTGTAGTCCCAGCTACTTGGGAGGCTGAGGCAGGAGAATCACTTGAACCTCAGGGGTGGAGGCTGCAGTGAGCAGAGATGGCACCACTGCTCTCCAGCCTGGGTGACAGAGTGAGACTCCATCTCAAAAAAAGAAAAGAAAAAAGAAAAGAAAGGAAAGAAAAGAAAGGAAAGGAAAGAAAAGAAAAGAAGAGAAGAGAAAAGAAGTGAGTTCTCCATCCCTGGAAGGCTTCAACCAGAGACTGCTCAGGGGATCCCTGCACAAGGCTAAGAGTCAGCTTTGATGACTTCAAAGGCCCGACTGGCCTTGACATCCGAGCCTACATTTTCAAAGCATGTGGTGAAACATCCAGGCCTCAGGGTCAGCGAGCAGAATAACCTTCCTCTGACCTCTCCAGAGCCTCTCAGCAAAGCCAAGTTTGTCCAGAATCAGCTTTAATTTGATGTCTCTTCTTCTCGTTTATTAAAGGGACACAAAAGAGAGAAAACCACTTGAATGCTCCCCCAGGCCGGCTAGCTATAAATGTCTTCATAGAAGGGCCCAGCCTGGGCTTTGGTGCCCAGCAATTACGGCTGCCGTGCACCCCACCCAGACTACCAGCCCCAGGCACCTCTTTGGTTCTCTCCCTGCCCAGGCAGGTCACAGCCAGCAAGAGTCCCTCTAGGAGAGCAAGCGATAGACCCCAAGGGGCCGGCCACCTAGCAACTCAAAAAGCACACCCAGCTACTCTTGTCCAGTGCAGGGATAGCATGGGCGTGGCGGCAGGGGGGATGCCCCCCCCCCGTTCCCACAAGGGCACAGCAGGCTCAGCTGGGAGGGTGCGGAGGAGTGAGGGTCATCGGTGAATTCTCATACACAAAGCACTCCTCACCCTTCAGTTTCCACATGGGACTCCAGCGTTCAACAGAAGATGGGAAGAAAGGGTTGGCTCCCCATTTTCCTCCTCAAGAGCCACGCACAGCTCTCTGCTGCCTCATGATCAAAGCCCCAGTCCCCAGTCTGGGAAAGGAAACGATAGAGTTAGAGAGATCTAACGGAACAGAACAGCAGTGGGAAGCACAGATTGTGGTTCAAATCCCAGCTTTTGCGCTTCCGAGCTGTTCGCTGTCAGGCAAGTCGGTGAACCCCTCCAAGCTTCTGGGTCATCATTTGTTGGATGGGTCGATAATAATGGTACCTACTTCATAAGGTTGTTGTAACTCTTAAATTGAGAGTTAATCCATGAAAACCCCCAGCACAGTGCCTGCTATCAGGCACTACTCAATAAAAGCAGGGTTTAATACTTGTTGAGTACTTGCTGTGTGTCCAGCACCATGCAAGGCACTCCGCACTGTCACGTTTTATCTTCATGAGCACCTTGTGAAGTGGATGTTATCATTACCCCATTTTGCTGAAGACAACACTGAGATTTTAAGCAGTCAAGTAGCCTCCCCATACTCTTGCAGGAAAAGGGGTGGGGTTGGGATTCCGATCCTGGTTTCTCTGATTCTAGGAGCTGGAGCCTTGCAGGGATCCAGGCAGCTCCTGGATAAAAAAGGAAGGTCTGGCTGGGTGCAGCAGCTCACACCTGTAATTCCAGCACTTTGGGGGGCTGAGGTGGGTGAATCGCTCGAGGTCAGGAGTTCGAGACCAACTTGGCCAACATGGTGAAACCCCATCTCTAATAAAAATACAAAAATTAGCTGGACATGGTGGCACTTGCTTGTAATTTCAGCTACTCAGGAGGCTGAGGCACAAGAATCACTTGAACCTGGGAGGCGGAGGTTGCAGTGAGCCAAGATCACGCCACTGCACTCCAGCCTGGGTGATGGAGCAAGACTTTGTCTCAAATAAAGAAAAAAGAAAGGGAAGGTCTGTGACTGGCTCTGCCCCAGACACATTTATTCATTTATTCCTTCCTTCTGTCATGTACTCATTCAACAAACATGTAGATGTTGTGTCAGGCCCTGCAGATGGAGGCTGACAAGAGACACAGGGGCCATGCTCTCAGTGAACCCACAGCCTGCTGTTCCCTCTAGCTTCCTCTAGATACCACCGTTTTCAACTATAAAGGTTCTAGAATATATTAATAATCCTTCCAAGCCTAGCTCAAATGCCTTTCTCTGAAAAGCCTGTCTCAATCTCCTCCCTCAACCTGATAATCACAGGTGACATTTTGTGATGCCAATTGTGTGCTAGGCATGGTGCTGGGGCCCATTCTGGTATTAGCCCATTGAAGGAGTAGGGTAAAGCCAGCTCCTGACTTTGACTTCTGAGGCAGAAGGCACATGGCAGATCCACGGAAATGCTAACTGACTTTCTGTCCCTCTTCCTAGGAGCGGGGACCATTGCACATTTGTACAAGACCAAATGGATGAACTTGACCTGCCCCAGCCCTGACCTCGTCCAGTGGGTGAACTTGACCTGCCCCAGCCCTGACCTCATCCAGTGGATGAACTTGACCTGCCCCAGCCCTGACCTCATCTTCTCCTACTCACCCCTCCCTCACTCTGCTCCAGCCACACTGGCCTCCTTGCTATTTCTAGGTTCTCCAAGCATACTCCCACCTCAGGATCTTTGCACATGTCCTTCCTTCCGTCAAGAAGTCTCTTCTCCAAGACGCCAACACAGCTGGGTTCTTCAGCTTCTTTACGTTGATGCTCAATTGCACGTTATCATTTAGGCCTTCCCTGACCACTCTGCTTAAAATGACAGCTTCACCCCACCCCACACCCCATCCCCAACCCTGCTTTTTCTTTCCCATCATAGTACCTATCATTGTCTGATATATTAGATATTTATTTATTTATTTATTTTTGAGATGGAATCTTGCTCTGTTGCCCAGGCTGGAGTGCAGTGGCATGATCTTGGCTCATAGCAACCTCCGCCTCCTGGGTTCCAGCGATTCTCCTGCCTCAGTCTCCCAAGTAGCTGGGATTACAGGCATGCACTGCCACGCCCAGCTAATTTTTGTATTTTTAGTAGAGACAGGGTTTCAGTTTGCCAGACTGGTCTCTAACTCCCAAACTCAGGTGATCCACCCATCTCAGCCTCCCAAAGTGCTAGGATTATAGGTGTGAGCCCTGCGCCTGGCCAGATATTTATTTACTAGCATTTATCTCCCCACTTTCCACTTTTCTCTCTCAAGAATGTGAACTCTAAGATTTCAAAAATATTACGTGTATTTTGTTGATTGAAGTATTCCCAGACCTTATTACACATCTGACACACAGTAGGTGCTCAAAAAATGATTTTGAATGAGCAAACAAATATATCTCTGTGGTTCTGAAAAAAGGTTTTATTAATAATAAGTAATCCTTTGTGAATAGTAAGTAGCCAGTAAAGTGTTCGTGGCTTTTACAAACATCTTTGGCTGGGTATGGTGGCTCATGTCTGTAATCCCAGAACTTTGGGAGGCTGAGGAGGGAGGATCAGTTGAGGCCAGGAATTTGAGACCAGCCTGACCAACAGAGACCCTGTCTTTACAAAAAACATTTTTTAAAAAGTTGAGCACAGTGGCTCACTCCTGTAATCCCAGCACTTTGGGAGGCCAAGGCAGGCAGATCACATGAGGTCAGGAGTTCAAGACCAGCCCGGCTAACGTGGAGAAACCCTGTCTCCACTAAAAACACAAAAATTAATTGGACATGGTGGCGTGTGCCTGTAATCCCTGCTTTCTGTTACTGAAGATTAGTTTGCATTTTCTAGAATTTCATATAAAAGTAACAGACAGTATTCGCTGCTGGCCTTTTCACTCTGCCTAACTGTATTGCTATGCATCCACGCAGTCTCATATGTTAGAGTGTGTTCCTTTTTATTGCTCCATTGCATGGATGTACCATAATTTGTTCATCAATCATCAGCTGAAGGACATTTGGTGTTTCCAGTTTGGGGCTAATGCAAATCAGGCTGCTATGAACATTTGTGTACAAGTCTTTGTATGAATCGCTGGGACACATGCTTTTTTTCCTCTTGGGTTATACGATACATATATGTTTGACTTTGTTAGAAATTGGTAAACTGTTTTCCAAAATCTTTGTACCAGCTTCCATTCCCACCAGCAGCATATAAGAGACCCGATCATTCCCCACACTCAGCAACACCTGCTATGATCAGTCTTTCAGATTCCAACCTTTGTAATGGATGTGTAGTGACAGATATCTCCTTGAGCTTTAATTTGCATTTTTGTAATGACACGTTTTCCCTTTTTTTTTTTTTTTTTGAAGCAGGGTCTCGCTCTGTCACCCAGGGGTGGGAGTGCAGCAGCACAGTCATGGCTCACTGCAGCCTCGACCTCCTGGACTCAGGCAATCCTCGTCTCAGCTTCCCAAGTAGCTGGGACTACCAGTGTACGCCACCACACTCGGCTAGTTTTTTAATTTTCTGTAGAGAAGAGGTCTCACTATGTTGCCAAGGGTAATGTGTTTTTTTTTCTTTTCTTTTCCCTTCAACTTTTGTTTTGCTCTGGGCTACATGAGCAGGATGCACAGGTTTGTTACACAGGTAAATGTGTGCCATGGTGGTTTGCTGCACAGATCAACCCATCACCTAGGTGTTAAGCCCAGCATGACTTCAAATCTTGCCCATTTAAAAAATTAAATTGGGTGTTCTCTTATTTGTGTTTTTGAGAGTTCTTTATATTTGCTAGGCATAAGTCCTTTATCAGATATATGATTTGAAAAAATTTCCTCCTACTATGTGGCTTGTGTTTTCATTCTCTTAACATTGTGTTTTGAATAGTACAGGTGACTTTAAAAAAATTTTTAATGAAGTCCAATCTATCCACCTCTTTTATGGACCATGCTTTTGGTGTTGCATCTAATAAATGTTTGCTTAACCCAAGGTCATATGGATTTTGTCCAATGTTTTCTTCTAGGAATTTCATATATTTAGATTTTACATTTAGATCTATGACCCATTTTGAGTTAATTTTTAAAATATAGTATAAAGTATAGGTAGAAGTTCTTTCTTTGTTTTTGCAAGTGGATATTCAATTGTTTCAGCACCATTCCATAAAAAAACTTTTCTTTCTCCACTGAATTGCCTTTGCATCTTTATGAAAAGTTAGTTATTCAAACACATGTGGATCTATTTCTGGATTTCCTTTTGTATTCCATTGATCTATGTGTCTATCATGATACCCGTACCACAAGGTGTTGATTACTGTAGCTTTATGCTAAGCCTTGACATCAGGTAGCGTTAAGTCCTCACACTTCATGGTTTTTCAGGGCTGCTTTGACTATTCTAGGTTCTTTGCATTTCATGTGACTCTTAGAATCAGCCTAACGATCTCTACACAAAAGACTGAGATTTTGATTGGATATAACAGTGACTCTATGGGTTAATTTGGGGAGAACTGACATCTTAACCATGTTGAGTCTTCTAATTCATGAACATAATATAGCTCTCCATTTGTTTAGGTTTTCTTGAACTGCAGTAATGCTCCATAGTTTTCAGTGTACACGTTTTGCACATTGCTTTTCAGTGTTTGCCCCTTGTTCCAGTGTTTTCATGTCTTTTGATGCTGATGTGAATATTGTTTTTAAAATTTTCAATTTCTGGATTATTCATTGCTAATATGCAGACATAGAATTGAATTTTGAATGTTAATCTTGTATCCTGCAATCTTGCTAAACTCAGTAATAAATTTTAGTGTCCATTAGTTTTTCTACACACAAGATTATGTCATCTGCAACAGCTTTACTTCTTCCATTCTAATCAGAATGCCTTTTATTTATTTATTTTCCCTCATTGCTCTCGCAAGGACTTCCAGTACAGTGTTGAACAGAAGTGGTGAGAGTAGACATCCTTGTCTTATTCCTGATCTTACTTTGCTAATAGGGTGAATTACACTGATTAATTTTCAATGTTAAGCCAAATTTGCGTTTCTGGAATAAATCCTACTTGGTTATGTTGTATTATCCTTTTTACATGTTATTGGATCCAATTTGATAACATTTTGTTCTGTATTTTTACGTCTATGTTTATGAGGGATATTAGTTATAATGTCCTTTTCCTGTAATGCAGTTTTCTGATTTTGGTATAAGGGTGATGTTGGCTTCATAGTGTGAATAGGGGAGCATTTCCTTCTCTTCAGCTTTCTGGAAAAGATCGTGCAGAATTGATATTATTCTTTCTTGAATATTTGGTAGAATACCAGTAAAGCCTGAAGTTTTCTTTGAGAGAAGTTTTCTAGCTATAATTCAATTTCTTTAATAGATATAGGTTTACATCTATTTCTTAATCTATTTCTCTTTGACTGACCTTTGATAGCTTAGATCTTTCAAGAAATTTGTCCATTTCTTTTAAGTCATGGAATTATTGGCCCAAAGTTATTCACATTGTTCTTTTATTGTCTCTTTAGTATCCATCGAATTTGTAGTAATGTCACCTCTCATTCTTGGTATTGGAAATTTGTATCTTCCCTGTATTTTGACTAGTGTAACTAGAGGTTTATCAATTTAACTGATCTTCTCAATAACCAGCTTTTGGGTTTATTGATTTTTCTCAGGTTTTTCTGTTTTCTACTTCATTTATTTCCTCTCTGAATCTTATTATTTCCTTTCTTCTACTTTGATTTTAATCTGCTCTTGTTTTTCTAGTTTCTTTAGGTGGAAGCTGAAGTCCAGGATTTGGGACTTTTTCCTTTTCTATTAAGATATTATTGCTGCAAATTTCCACCTAAGAACTGCTTTATCAGCATCCCACAAATTTTGATATAAGTTTCATTAAGTTAAAATATTTTATAATTTTCTTTTTAATTTCTTCTTTGAGCCTTGGGTTATTTAGAAGTGTATTATTTCCTTTCCAAGTATTTGGGGGATTTTCTGGAGATCTTTCTTTTATTGATTTCCAATTTAATTCCATTATGGTCAGGAACCTTCTTTGTATGATTTGAATCCTTTTAAATTTATTGAGACTATATTGAGAATGTAGTCTATCTTGCAACCATTTCATGTATACTTGAAAAGAATATGTATTTTGCTGTTTTGAGTGGCATCATCTATCAATATCAATTAGATCAAGTTGGTTGATAATTCTGTTCAGGCTTTCTATATCCTCACTGATTTCTTTTTCCACATGTCTTATCAATTCTTGAAAGAGTATAGAAATCTTTACTATAACAGTGGATTTGTCTAGTTCTCCTTGCAATTCTATCAGTTTCTGTTTATTCTACTTTGAATCTGTGTATAAGGTGCATATATACTTAGAATTGTTATGTTCTTTGATGAATTGCCCTCTTTATCCATTGTCAAATTATTTCCTTTGAAATATACTTTGTACAACATTAATATAGCCATTGTAGCTTTCTTTTTATTAGTGTTAACATGATACATATTTTTCTATAACTTTATCTTTAACCTATTTGTCTCCTCATATTTAAAGTAAGCTTCTTATAGGCAGCATATAGTTGGATCTTACTTTTGTGTTCAACCTAACAGCTCTATCTTTGAATGGAGATGTTCATATCATTTATATTTAATGTGATTATTCATATAGTTAGGTTCAAATCTACCATCTTACTATTTGTTTTCTAATTGTCCCATCTGTTCTTTGTTCCTGTTCTCCTCTATTTTTCCCCTCTTTTTAGGTTAATTTCATTTTCTCTTCTTTATTTGCTTATTAGCTGCACCTGTTTGTTTTGCTATCTTGGTCATTGCTTTAAGGTCTATAGTATGCATATTTAACTTATTATTCTGCTTTCAAGGAATATTATGCCATTTCACAAATAGTATAAGAACCCTAAAATAGTATTCATTCATTTCTCTTCTCTCAGCATTTGTGCTATTTTCATACATTTTTACCTCCATGTATGCTATACATTTCTCATTACTTTGTTGTTGATTTTGTTTAATTAGACATCTCTCAGATTTTTTAAAAAATTAACAAACAATAATTATATATGTTTATGGGGTACAATCTGATTTGTGTGTGTGTGTGTGTGTGTGTGTGTGTGTGTGTGTGTGTGTGTGTAGATAGATAGACAGTGAAATGATTAAATCAAGCTAATATATTCATCACCTCACATACTTATTTTTTTTGGTGAGGTCATTTACAATCTAGTCTCTTGACAATTTATCAAATATATAATGCATGTTACTAACTATAGTCCATGTTGTGCAATAGTTCTCCAAAACTTATTCCCCGTCTAACAGAAACTTTGTAACTTTGGACCAATATCTCCCCATTTCCTGCCCTCCTACCCCAGCCCTTGGTAACCACCATTGAACTCTCTGATTCTACGACTTCAGTTATTTTAGATTCCACATATAAATGATATAATGCAGTATTTGTCTTTCTGTGCCTGGCTTATTTCACTTACCGTGAGGCCTTCCAGTTTCCTCCATGTTGTTGCAAAGACAGCATTTTCCTCATTTTAAAGGCTGAATAGTATTCCATTGTGTTTACATACCATGTTTTCCTTACCATTTACTCACTGAAGGACACTTAAATTTATTCCATAACTCATCTGCAATAATAAATTATGAATAATACTGCAATGAACATGGGAATGCAGATGTCTCTTCAATGATTTCTATTTCTTTTATATATATTCTCAGAAGTGGGATTGCTGGATCACATGGCAGTTTTATTTTTAGTTTTTTGAAGAACCTCTGTACTGTTTTCCATAATGGCTTTACTAGTTTACACACCTATCAATCATGTACTAAGGTTCCATTTTCTCTACATCCTCACCAACAATTGTTCTCTTTCACCTTTTTGGTCGACAGTCATTCTAACAGGTAGTAGAATGTTAGATAAGTAGTCGGTTATCTTTTAAAAAGATTTAAATAATAAGAAAAAAAACTTATATTTTTCATCTTTAGAGTCATCATGTCCAGGGCTCTCCATTCTTCTGTATAATTCCATACCCCACACAATATCATTTTTTCTTCTGCCTAAAGAACTTCCTTGAACACTTCTTACTGTGTGAGTCTGCTGGTACTGAATTATTTTGGCTTTCGTATGTCTGAAAAAGTCTTTATAATGTATTTATTTTGAAACAGGGTCTTGTTCTGTTGCCCAGGCTGGAGTGCAGTGGTACGATCATGGCTCACTGCAGCCTCGACCTCCCAGGCTCAAGCAATCCTCCCATCTCAGCCTCCTGAATAGCTGGGACCACAGGTGCAAGCCACTGTGCCTAGCTAATTCTTTTGTAGAGATAGAGTTTCACTGAGTTGCCCACGCTGGTCTTGAACTCTTGGACTTAGGCAATCCACATGCCTCGGCCTCCCAAAATGCTGGGATTATAGGCAAGAGCAATTGCATCTGGCCTTGTTTATTTTACTTTCTCTTTTAAAATATATTTTTTCTGGGCGTAGAATTCTAGCTCAATAGATTTTTATTTTTCTAATACTTTAAAGAAGTTACTCCACTGTCTTCTCACTTGCATTGTTTCCAGTTGGAAATCTGCTGCCATCTTTATCTTTTTTTCCTTTATACATTGTATCTTTTTCCTCTTGCTGTTTTTAAGATTTTACATTTTCCATTGGTTTTGAGCAATCTGATTACGGTGTAATTTGGTGTAGTTTTCCTCATGCTTCTGTGCTTGAGTTCAGTGAAAATCTTGGCTCAAATTTTTAAAAATACAGTCATTATTTCTTTGAGTATTTTTCTTTCCAATGATTTTTTGCTTGCTCTCACTTTCTTTCTCTCTTCTCCTTTGGGAACTCCATTTATCCTTTGGAAGTTGTCCCACAGATCAATAATGCTGTTTTCTTTTTTTAAATATTGAATATATTTTTCCTCTGTGGTTCATTTTGGTGTTTTGTTTTGTTTTGTTTTGTTTTGTTTTGTTTTGTTTTGTTTTGTTTTGTTTGAGACAGGCTCACACTCTGTCACCCAGGCTGGAGTGCAGTGGCATGATCTTGGCTCACTGTAACCTCTGCCTCCTGGGTTCAAGTAATTCTCGTGCCTCAGCCTCCCAAGTAGCTGGGACCACAGGCATACACCACCACACCCAGCGAATTTTTGTATTTTTAATACAGACAGGATTTCACCATGTCAGCTAGGCTAGTCTTGAACTCCTGGCCTCAAGTGGTCCACCCACCTCAGCCTCCCAAAGTACTGGGATTACAGGCATGAGCCACCTCACCTGGCATTCTGTGGTTCATTTTGGATAATCTTTACTGAGATGTCTTCAAGTTCACTGAGCCTTTCTTCTGTGTTATCTACTCAGCTATTATTTCCATCCAGTTTATTTTTCATCTCAGATGTCATTTTAATAGCTTTTTTATTTAGGTCTTTTTGAGATCTTTTCTGTCTCCACTTGACCTGTTCAATCTTTCCTCTCATTTTTCTTTAACAAATAAAATACAGTTATAATAACTTTTTGAATGTTTTTTATCTGCTAATTTGAACCTCTGTGTCAGTTCTGGGTTAGTTTTGATTGACTTTTCTCCTCATTTTAAGGTTGCATTTTCCTGCTTCTTTGAATCCTTGGTAATTTTTTATCAAAAGTTAGACATTGTGAATTTGGCCTCATTAGGTGCTGCCTATTTTTATATTTTTATAAAAATGTTTGATCTTTGTTCTGGGACACAAATTGCTGGAAAATAATTTAACCTTTTCAAGTGTTGCTTCTTAGATCTGTTAGGAGTGGCAAGAGCAGCATTTTGTAAAGCGATAATTATTCCCACTGTTGAAGCAAGACTCTCTTAAGTACTCTATCCAGTGCCCCATGAGTGATGAGGTTTTCAGTTGACAGATGGGAAGAGGCGCTGTTGCATACTCTGTGTGAGTGTCAAGTACTGTTTCCTCTCGTGCTTTGGGGCAGTTCTTCTCAACTGGAGCAATTTTTTCAAATGCATATATGCTCAGGGATTTTAGGGAATCTTCAAAAGCCCTGAAACTATACACAGAAAGACCTCTGCCTATTCACTTGTCATCTATAGCCTCCACTCTATTTTCTTTAAAAAAAAAAAAAAAACTTTTAAGTTCAGGGGTACATGTGCAGGTTTGTTACATAGGTAAACTTGTGTCATGGGAGTTTGTTGTACAGATTATTTCATCACCCAGGTATTAAGCCTAGTACTCACTAGTTATTTTGCCTGATCCTGTCCCTCTTCCCATCCTCCACCTTCCAATAGGCCCCAGTGTCTATTGTTTCCCTCTTTGTGTCCATGTGCTCTCATCATTTAGCTCCCACTTATAAGTTAGAACATGCAGGATTTGGTTTTCTGTTCCTGTGTTAGCTTGCTAAGGATAATGGCCTCCAGCTCCATCCATATCCCTGCAAAGGACATGATCTGGCTCCTTTTTATGGCTGCGTGGTATTCCGTGGTGTATACATGCTACATTTTCTTTATCCAGTCTATTATTGATGGGCATCTAGGTTGATTCCATGGCTTTGCTATCATGAATTGTGCTGCAGTGAACATACATGTGTATGTGTCTCTATAGTACAACAGTTTATATTCCTTTGGGCACATACCTGGTAATGACATTGCTGAATTGAATGGTATTTCTGTCTTTAGTTCTTTGAGGAATTGCCACACTGTCTTCCACAATGATTGAACTAATTTACACTCCTACCAGCAGTGTATAAGCATTCCTTTTTCTCCACAACCTTTCCAGCATCTGTTTTTTTTTCTCTTTACTTTCTAATAGTAGCCAACTTGACTTGTCTGACACGGTATCTCATTGTGGTTTTGATTTGCATTTCTCCAATTATCAGTGGTGTTGAGCTTTTTTTCATATGATTGTTGGCCACATGTATATCTTCTTTCACATCCTTTGCCCACTTTTTAACGTGGCTATTTGTTTTTTTTTTTCTTGTAAATTTGTATTTACAAGTTCCTTATAGATGCTAGATATTAGACCTTTGTCAGAACCAGTTTGCAAAAATTTTCTCCCATTCTGTGGGTTGTCTGTTTACTCTGTTCATAGTTTCTTTTGCTGTGCAGAAGCTCTTTAGTTTAATTAGATCCCATCTGTCAATTTTTGCTTTTGTTGCAATTGCTTTTGGCATCTTTGTCATGAGATCTTTGCCTGTGCCTATGTCCTGAATGGTATTGCCTAGGTTGTCTTCCAGGGTATAGCTTTGGGTTTTACATTTAAGTCTTTAATCCATCTTGAGTTAATTTTTGTATATTGTGTAAAAAAGAGGGTCCAGTTTTAATCTTTCGTATATGGCTAGCCAGTCATCTCAGAACCATTTATTGGATATGGAGTCTTTTCTCCATTGCTTGTTTTTGTCAGCTTTGTCAAAGATCACATAGTTGTAGGTGTGTGGTCTTATTTCTGGGATCTCTGTTTTGTTCCATTGGTCAATGGGTCTGTTTTTGTACCAGTACCATGCTGTTTTGGTTACTGTAGCTCTGTAGTATAGTTTGAAGCAAAGTAGCATGATGCCTCCAGCTTTGTTCTTTTTGCTTAGGATTGCCTTGGCTATTCAAGCTCATTTTTTGTTTCATATGAATTTTAAAATAGTTTTTTGTAGTTCTGTGAAGAATCTCAATGGTAGTTTAATGGGGCGGCATAGAATCTATCAACTGTTTTAGGCAGGTCATTTTTACTATATTGATTCTCCCAATCCATAAGCATGGAATGCTTTTGCATTTGTTTGTGTCATCTCTGATTTCTTTGAATAACGTTTGTAATTCTCCTTGTAGAGATCTTTCACTTCCCTAGTTAGCTGTATTCCTAGGTATTTTACACTTTTTGTGGAAATTGTGAATAGGATTGCATTCATGATTTGGCTCTCGGCTTGACTGTTGTTGCTGTATAGAAATGCCTGTGATTTTTGCAAATTGATTTTGTATCCTGATGCTTTCCTGAAGTTGTTTATCAGCTTAAGAAGCTTTTGGGCTTTTTCGCAATGGGTTTGCCGCCAGAACATAGGTGTCGTGAAAACTACCCATAAAAGCCAAAATGGGAAAGGAAAAAACTCATATCAACATTGTCGTCATTGGGCATGTAGATTCGGGCAAGTCCACCACTACTGGCCATCTAATCTACAAATGCGGTGGCATCGACAAAAGAACCATTGAAAAATTTGAAAAGGAGGCTGCTGAGATGGGAAAGGGCTCTTTCAAGTATGCCTGGGTCTTGGATAAACTGAAAGCCAAGCGTGAACGTGGTATCACCATTGATATCTCCTTGTGGAAATTCGAGA
>CAUYQU010006824.1:0-40974 GCA_963574635.1 Cheracebus regulus
GAGGCTACAGTGAGCTATGACTGTGCCACTGAACTTCAGCCTGGGCAACAGAGTGAGACTCTGTTTCTAAAAATTAAATATACATGTGTGTACCTATGCAAGAATCTTACATGTTCTTCACATGTATCCCAAAACCTAAAATGCAATTAAAAAAAATGATTAAAAAAAATTAAAAATAAAAATAAAATTTTCTTTGTAGAGATGGAATCTCGCTATGTTGCCCAGGCTGGTCTCCAATTGCTGGTCTCAAATTATCCTCCACCTTGGCCTCCTGAAGCTACAGGATTATAAGCACCTTGATTTTCTTCTTACCTCACTGCCTGCCCTTTCTTCTCTCCCCATCTTCTTAATGTTGAAGTGCCTCAGGGCTTAGTCCTTGCCCTTTATCTTGTATCTTACTTTCTCACTTGGTGATCAGGTCCTATCTCATGGTTCTAAATAACATCATTATGGAAGTGACTCTGACAAGGAAGAGGTAAGAAATGGTCTTTAGTTAAATATTGAAAATGGTGCCAGGTTTATCTCTTGAATTCCAGTTTTATCCATCCAGCTTCCTATGTGGCATCTCCTCCAGGATATCTAAAATGGAAACCGTCATCTGCTCACTGAATTTTATACCACACATAGTTTTCTCCATCTGAATTGATTATCACTGTGTCCTTCCAGCCGCACAGGCCAAAAATCAAATTGATACTTGTGTGTTTCATGCCTCGTATTTAATCCAACAGAAAATCCTTTGGGTCCTGTTCTCAATGTTTATCTTAAAATGACCATTTCTCACCCCTGCTATTGCTACCACCCGGTCTAAGGTACCATTGTATCATCTGGATTACACTAACTGGTAGTTAACTGGTATCTGTCTTTTCATTCCTGTCCATAAAAGGTTTGAGAAGTCAGATTGTGTCACTCTTCTGCTGAAGGCACTCATGGCTTCCCATTTTACTAAGAGTAAAAACCAAAGTCCTTAAAGTTACCTGCAGGGCCTTAGTAGCTCTGCTTTGCATCTCTCTGACTTTGTTTCTACTACCTTTCTGGCTTTCTCACCTCCTCCAGTGCCATCCATATTCTCAGCTTAGGGCCCTCTACTTGGAATGCTGTTCCTCCAGTTAGCCCTGGACTTATTACCTGAGTTCATCCAAGTCTTAGTTATCTGTTGTCTTCTCAACAAATCTTACTCTATTTAATTGCAACTGTATTACCTCTGTGTTTTTACTGCCAGTTTATTTCATTTCTCTTTTTTTCTCCATTGTACATACCATCTTCTAACAAGCTGTAGAATTTATTTATTATGATTATATTTTCTTTCCCACATTCCTCCATTAGAATGTTAAATCCATAAGAACAGAACCTTCATCTGCTTTGTTCAGTTCCTAGAACAATGCTTGGCACATAGTAGGTGCTTAAATGTTTTAAAATTGAGTGAATCTGGCTGGGCACAGTGGCTGATGCCTGTAATTCCAGGACTTTGGAAGGCTGAGGCAGGCAGATCACTTGAGGTGAGAAGTTCGAGACCATCCTGGCCAACATGGTGAAACACTGTCTCTACTAAAAATACAAAATAGGCCGGGCGTGGAGGTGGGCGCCTATAATCCCAGCTACTTGAGAGGCTGAGGAAGGAGAATTGCTTGAACCTGGGAGGCGGAGGTTGCAGTGAGCCAAGATCATGCCACTGCCACTCCAGCCTGGGCGACAGAGCAAGACTGCATCTCAAAAAAAAAAAATTAAGTGAATCTTTAATTCTTTTCCTGAGGATAAATTGGTAAATGTGTAATTGTAGAATCAACAGAAGTATTCATTTTAAAGTCTTTTAATGTAGTTTAACTATTTCAGATTGATCAGTTTTCATTTACCATCATTATGAAAAGAAACAAAAACCATATCAGTTTTCATTCATGCCATCATTATATGGATAAGCAGAGAACCTCAGTGTTCACATTCTTGGTTTGATTTCTGTGACTTTACAGTACATTCCTGGGTCTTTCCCTACGTCTGTTTCCCTACTCGTGGTTCTTTTTGACTCTGGTGGACATTTCTTCAAGTCGTATCGATCTTTTTATACTTTCAGTAAACAGATCCAAGCCTTATCTATTGTGCCTATCTAATGAAGCAAAAATCTTTATCTCTGTCTTTAGTCTCAATTAAGCACAGTATCTACTTCAGCTTTCTTTGGAACACCTCTGCTCATTGAACTTAATGTGGTGGTAGGACATCAGTGCTAAACCGAATTTTTCTTTCCTCCCTTCTAAATTTTCTCTTTATGGGAAATATTACCATTTATCCAGGCTTCTAGAGGCAGAGACTCAAATGCATCTTGAATTTCTTTTTCTCCTCTTCTTTTTCATCTAATCAGATAGTCTATTCATTTCTTTCTTCCAAATTTCTCTTTAAGTTTCTTTTCCTGCCATTTCCTACAGTGTCCCTTCTTCATCTTCTGGAGTTACTATCTTTAGCCAGACCCTTGTACATAATCTGATTTGTGGTAACTTCTTTGCAATTAGTTTATAACATAGCTATCCTTGGAGTATTTAGGGTGAGTAGAAGTGCTTGCTGGAGGGCTACTTTTTTGTTTGTTTGTTTTGTTTTTTTGAGATGACGTCTCATTCTGTTGCCCATGCTGGAGTGTAGTGGCGTGATCTCAGCTCACTGCAGCCTCCACCTTCCAGGTTCAAGCGATTCTCCTGCCTCAGCCTTCCTAGTAGCTGAGATTATAGGCACTTGCCACCTCACCCAGCTACGTTTTGTATTTTTAGTAGAGATGGGGTTTTGCCATGTTGGTGAGGCTGATCTCAAACTTCTGATCTCAGGTGATCAGCCCACCTCGGCCTCCCAAAATATTGGGATTACAGGCATGAGCCACTACGTCCAGCCTGGAGTGCTACTTTGGATTAATTAAAGCTTTCGTTGGGTTAAGCTTCTGCAGAATTAAGATACGTAAATTTGATATGTTCCCTTTCTTTTTAACTAAGGGAATAAAAGCAGGAAATAATGTGAATAGTGATCTTGAAGAAAGGAGAATATTTAGTTAATGTTGAGCCAATGATAAATTGAATGTCAAGTTAGTGGTGTGGTAGTGAATCAATAGCAGTTCTGTGTCAGTTGAGCAGATATATTCTCTCACTTGAAAAATTTGTTAGTCATAAGAAGTCTATATCCAAATTAGCTTTCAGGAGATACTTATCTTGCAGATGAGCAGTATAGGAAATTAAAGAAAAAGAAAGATACTTATTGTTTATATTTGCCCTCATATTTCTAAATGTGCTTACTTGGACTTGTGCATGATGTAATTACATACCGCAGACTATTTGATTTTATGGTTATGGTCTTCTGTTTGTCTTTTAATGTCTGTATGTCTGTCTTTAGATTATAAACTAATCTAAAGACAGACATGATTGAAGCCAGGAATCATGGCTGGCTGACTCATGCTGTATAGTGCCAAACAAGTACTGATTGATGACTGCTTTTTTGATGCTGGTGGTGATTGGTGATGATGCCTTTATTATGTATTATATCATTAGGATCAGGATAATACTTTAATTCTAGCTCTTTGGCTTTAAGGTACTTGAGAGTTTCTTCTTCTTTGAACTTTTATATAAAGTATGTAGGAGGGAAAAGTTAAGCAATGTTTTCTTAATCTCTTGCAGCATTTGCTCTTGCGGAATTAATTGACAATTCATTGTCTGCTACTTCTCGTAACACTGGTGTTAGAAGAATACAGATCAAATTGGTAAGGAAATAATACTGTAAAGCAATTTAACTTTTCCTTTTGTAAGAATAGTAAAAGTTTATTGGAGAAAATTAGAAAATAAAGATAAAACTAAAAGTAGAAATAATTATCAGATGTCTCTTCATTGTTAACATTTTTTATGGTTTTTTTTTCTATGCATATATGTGTACATGTATGTGTACATTTGGTTTTTTGTAATCTTCTGCTTTCCCATAACAGTGCATTGTTAACATGTGGCATATCATGAATGTTCTGCAGTGTAATATTCCATTGTTGCAGTGGCTTATTGACTATAATATAAATTGTGTAGTTTGTGTTCTGTTGTCAAATATTTAGTTTTTTTCTGTATTTTTGCCACTGGAAAGAATGCTGGAATGATGAACATTCTTATACATCTTTGTACATGTCTCTGAATATTTCCTTAAGTTAAATTCTGTGAAATGGAATTTCTAGGCTAAAGGACGTGAAGAATTCTGAGGCTTTTGATACACACTGCTTCAGAAAATTGTATTAATTTACACTTCCATCAATAATGTATAAGTGAACCCATTGGATCTTTTTTTCATATTTACCTTTTTATGTTTCAAATATTGATTTGACTTTTCCTGTCTTTTTGAACTTATTTTGTTTCATAGCTTTTTGATGAAACACAAGGAAAACCTGCTGTTGCAGTGATAGATAATGGAAGAGGAATGACCTCTAAACAGCTTAACAACTGGGCCGTGTATAGGTTATCAAAATTTACAAGGCAAGGTGACTTTGAAAGGTTAGAAAACCTTACTTTTTTTTTTTGTGGGTAGCTATGTATTTTAATAAGGATAAAAAAACTGAATATACCTTTAGATGCATATGATACATTGAAGGTTTTATTGTTACCTGCATATTTATTTAGGTTTTTATATTACAGAATTTTTATGATTGATAGTCAGAACTACATAATATTGTGTCTTCCGTTAAACAGGTCATTTTGCATTTCCTGAGGTATGTAGGAGTTGATATGTTGAGTACCTTAGATCTTTTCCACTTTCCTAACTCTTTGTAGCCTCTATAGCAGTAGAATGGTTTTAAAATAGGCTTTAGAAATTGCTTCATACCATTTGCAAAATGTCTAAAACGCATGTGGTTCTGTGAAGCTCACTATTGCTCTACTTTCAGAGCTCTTTTTGCAAAACATTCAGGAGCAGAATCTAGTGGAGTTATGTATCAGAATGTGCTTATAGAAAATAATTTGAATGAGGATGTCACTGGGAAAACAAAATATGCTAAAAGCCATCAGCCATAAAAAGATTTAGATTTTTGAGATCTTAGTGGAACTCTAGTAAAGTAGAACTTTGACCCACAAGTCTTTTTTTTAAGCTATGTTGCTGTATTTCTAACAGCATACTTGGGAAGAGTCACTTGGCATTCTTATTAAATAGTTGGTGTGTGTTCATAACCTGTTTTGTTTTTTACTGTGTCAAGAAAAGTCACCCACATTTAAGGATCAATCTCAATGTGTTAATATAGTTAGCACATTGGTCTTCTAAAATTTCAGCACCCTCAGAATTTTCATCATATTATTAAAGACTTAACAGTGCCATTGTAAGAGACAATGTAGTATGAAGAACAAAGACTCTTGTGTCATTTGGCCTGGTTTGGATTCTAGCCTTGCCACTTACTAATTGTGTGACGTTGGTCAACTTACTTTACTTCTCTGTGCCCCAGCTTACATATCCATAAAATGGGGATAGTATCCGATAAGGTTTTGTGACAACTAAGTTAGTACATGTAAAATCCTTAGAACAGAGTCTGGCATATGGTAAACAGTCGATAAGTATAAGCTATAGAAGCTGTCATTTTAGTTATTACTTCTCATTCCTAACCTCAGACTTTTTTTTTTTTGACACAGAGTCTCACTCTGTTGCCCAGGCTGGAGTGCAGTGCAGTGGCACAGTCTCGGCTCATTGCAACCACTGCCTCCTGGGTTTAAACGATTTTCTTGCCTCAGCCTCCCAAGTAGCTGGGACTACAGGTGCCCACCACCACACCCAGCTATTTTTTGTATTTTTAATGGAGACCAGGTTTCACCATGTTGACCAGTCTAGTCTTGAACTCTTGACCTCAGGTGGTCCGCCTGCCTCAGCCTCCCAAAGTGCTAGGATTACAGGCATGAGCCACTGCACCTGGCCTAGACTTCTCCACAGCCATTGTATTTCAGTATTTTCATGAATATGTGGCACTTAAAGGACTTATAAAAAGCCGGAGAGAAAGCAAAGACCACTGTCTTTAATAATGTGAGGATAGGATTTAGCATATGACAGAAGTATTAGGTGGAAGGGAAGGTAGAACAGATGGTAGATTAGGCAAAATGGTCAGAAACATCAGTTATATCAACTAGAAAAGTAGAAAGAAATGAAAATCTTAACTGGATTCATGGGACATTGACTGATTTTTCTCTGGTTCTTAGAACAACACAAACTTTTAAACTTAACCAAATATTAGGGAAATTGTAATTTCTGGCAAAAATCTTTTTGTGCTCTTTTAGTCTTAGCTTTATAGGTTCGGTGTCATAAAGAATCAGTTGTTAATTCAAGCTATTAGGTACTCATACTGTCTTTGAGTCCAGTGTCAGTTCCTTGACCCACTCTAATTTCTGTCAAGATCAGATGCACTCCTTCAGCCTCTAGCTTGTGCTCAGCTCAGATGCTTTACTCCTTCCATTTGTTTTTTCTGGATACAAGGATGGATGCCATAGAAGACAGGCTGTAGAAGAAAGGGAAGAACAGGCTAAAAACTAAACAACTAACAGTCTTGACCTGTAGCTCACAATGTATTGGAGAGAGAAACAGAAATACAAAAAATTACATGTAGAAGCATTTCAGTTATTATTACTATGAATAAAATGTAGAGTAATGTCGAAGGAATGGATTGCTAGGGAAAAAAAATAGAGTAATAGGGCTGATGCACATCTCCTCTAGATAAGGTGGTTGGAGACGAGGGCTTCTTTGAGATTATATTTGAGTTGAGGCTTGAATGATCAGAAGAAAGCAGTGTGTTTCAAGTAGAAGAAGCACCAGCAAAAGCAAAGACTCTGAAATTGTGACAGTCTTGTTGTATTTGAAGGACAGAAAGGATACTATTGTGATTGTAGCACTGTAGATAAAGGGGAGAGTAGAGGGAGATGTGAGAATTTCAGTTTGGTAATATTATTCATAACTCTCATTTACCTGGGTACTACTCCCTAACTTCACCCTTTTTATTTTGAAAAATTTCAAGCCAATAGACAAGATGAAAGAACTAGCACCCATATATCCTTCACCTAGATTTATCAGTTGTTAACATTTTGTCACATTATTACCTGTCTACACACTTGCAGACACACACTTTGTTTTTCTGAATCATTTGAAGATACACTGCTGTCAGTTTGTGACATTTCACTCCTAAATACTATAGCAGGTGTATTCTGAGGACAAGTAGGTTCTCATAAATAACTGCAAAATCATTATCACATTTAATAAGTTTATCATTAATGCAGTAATATCTAACATAAGATTTTCATTAGATTTTTTTTTCTCTTCTCATGTCTGGTCTTCTTTATGATAGTTTCCCTACCTTTTGTGTTTTTCATAATATTTTCATTTTTCTATAGTGCTTAGGCTAGTTTTCTTGTAGAATGATCCACAACTGGGATCTGAGTGTTTTCTCAGCACTGTTTTCTTCCTTTAGTATTTTATTATGAACATTTAAAAACATACAGAAAAGTTGAAATTCTACAGAGAATACCCATACCCACATCTAGGTTTTACTGTTGAACTCCATATCTGTCTGTCCTACCATTAGTTCATCTGGTTTTTTAATACAGTTTAAAACAAGTTATAAGTATCAGTATACTTTTTCCTAGTGTTGAAAGTATCCATATTATTTTCTAGGGTTCAATATTTTTAATTTTGAGGTAAAATTTACATATTATACAGTTAAATGTTTATATATGTCTTAAAAGTATCTTCATTTAATTTATCTTTTATGGAGATAAAATTTACATATCATAAAATTTACAGTATTAAAGTATACTGTTAAGTAGTTTTGAGTTAACAAAATTGTGCAACCATCACCACTAATTCCAGAATATTTTCACAACTGCAAAAGAAACCCTGTACTAAGTGGTAGTTACTTTCTATCTCCTTGCAATTGCTAATATTCTTTTAATAGTTTTTTTTTTTTTTTGAGACAAATCTTGCTCTGTTGTCCAGAGTGGAGTATAGTGCCACTGTCTTGGCTCGCTGCAATCTCTGCCTCTTGAGCTCAAGTGATCCTCCTACTTCAGCCTCCCAAGTAGCTGGGACCATAGGTGCGTGTCACCATACCTGGCTAATTTTTTGTAGAGATGGGGTCTCACTGTGTTGCCCAGGCTGGTCTCCAACTCCTGAGTTCAAGCAATCCACTTGCCTCAGCCTCCCAAAGTGCTGGGATTATAGGAGTGAGCCACCATGTCTGGCCAGTGGTTATCTACATTTTTAATTGTTTTTCTAGGGATTACAACCAGCATCTTAATTTATAACAATACAGTTTGGATTAAT
Organism: Cheracebus regulus; assembly: GCA_963574635.1. NCBI lineage: Eukaryota > Metazoa > Chordata > Mammalia > Primates > Pitheciidae > Cheracebus > Cheracebus regulus. Next base: position 8,281 of record CAUYQU010006824.1, read on the forward strand.
GCCAATGACATGTATAGTATACAAAAACCACTCCTACTTAGCTTTGTTCTCCTCCCATTTCCGTGTACTATTATTTTCATATAAATGTGATTGTTATACACTGTCATTACAGTTTTCTACTTACTATTTTATGCCTTGATCTTTTAAATCAGATAGGAGAAGAGTTACAAATAATACATTTATACTGTCTTTTCTAAGTGTGTAATTACCAGTACCTTATTTTCTGTTTATTTCTTCATGTGTATTTGAGTTACAACACTTTCTAGTATCCTGGTATTTTAGCCCAAAGGACTCTCTCTATGGCTCCATTAGGGCAGATCTGCTAATGACAAATTCCCTCAGTTTTTATCTGAAAATGTCTTAATCTTTCCATTATTTTTGAAGGCTACTTGTGCTGGGTAAAGAGCTCTTGGTTGACAGTCTTTGTCTTTTAACACTTTGAGTATGTTAGCTTACAGCCTTCTGGCTTATGGTTTCTGATGAGAATTAGCTCTTAATCTTTTTGAGGATCCCTTCTGTGTAACAAATTGCTTCTCTTACTCCTTTTGAAATTTTGAGATTCTCTTTTTGTCTCTGGCTGTTTTGTGTGTGTGTGTGTGTGTTTTTTTTTTTTTTTTTTTTGCATTTCACTAATGAGGTCTCTGGCTTTTGACAGTTTAATGCTGATGTGTTTAGGTGTGGATTTGAGTTCATCCTACTTAGAGTTCATTGAGTTTCTTGAATATATAGAATAAAGTTTTTCATCAGATTTGGGAAGTTTTTGGCCATTTTTTCCTCCAAGTATTTTTCTCCTTTCCTTCTGTGACTCCTCTTATCCATATACTTGATGGTGTTCTATAGTACGGTCTCTGAGGCTTTGTTTTTTTTTTTCTTCATTTTTCTTTTTGTTCCTCAGACTGGGTAATTTCAATCAGCCTACCTTCAAATTTGTGGATTCTTCTGCCAACTCAAATCTGCTCATGAGTGTCTTAAGTGATTTTTTCATTTTGGTTATTTTTTCCAAATCCAGAATTTCTATTCAGTTCTTTTTTTATGATTTCTATCCCAACTGATACTCTCTGTTTGGTGAAATATCATTCTTATACTTTCTTTTAGTTCATTAGACATGGTTTCTGTTCTTTGATTATATTTAAAATAGTTGAGCTGCTTCTGCCACAGTTTCCACCAACTGTTCTTTTTCCTGTGTGTGAACCATACTTTAATATCTCTTTGCATGGCTTGTAATTTTTTATTGAGAACTGGCCATATTATAATATAATGTAGCAACTCTAGAAATCGGATACCACCTCCCTCCCCAAGACTTGTTGTTTCATCTGTTGTTTGTTTATGTAGTGTCTTCTCTGAACTAATTCTGTTAAGTCTATATCTTTGTGTTACCCTTGAAGTTTCTGATTAGTTAGCTTTTTGGTCAGCTAATGATCAAATATTATCTTAAATGCCTTAAACCACTAAGTCTCCCAGCTTTTGCTGAGGTGCTCTATGTGCAGAGTGGGCCATGTTTTTAGTGCTCTGTTGCAGAGTTTACAAGTCTGCCTTACTTTCACTTCTTGCTTGTAGTGAACCTCAAGGTAAGCTGGAGGTGAGTCGTTACTAGGACCTTCTCAATTCTTTCTTGAACATGTGTATATCCCTGCCTGTGGGAGTGACCTTATTGATTCTAGGGAATATGTTGAAGCTTTTAAAAATCCCTGCAGACCTCACGTTCCTCAGCTTTTCCTTGTACATTTTTGATCAGATTATTGTTTTCTCTGACTATTTTCATTGCCTCAGACAGCTGTTAAAGCAGTTGCTGCTGGTTGATCTTGACAGTTTTTTCAGTAGTTCTCATTGCTTTCATCAGTGACTGGATTCTTGGAAGTTCTTATGCCACCATTCTGGAAGTGATCACTCGTTTACTGATTTTTGACAAAAGATACACTTGTGTATCTCAAACCCTTATCAAGATACAGGACAAGAGGCTGGATTCAGTGGCTCACACCTGTAATGCCAACACTTTGGGAAGCTGAGGCAGGAAGGTTGCTTGAGCCCAGGAATTTGAGACCAGTTAATACAACATAATGAGATCCCATATCTACAAAACATTTTTTAAAAAATTAGCCAGGTGTAAGCCAGGCGCAGTAGCTCATGCCTATAATCCCAGCACTTTGGGAGGCCGAGGCAGGCAGATCACCTGAGATCAGGAGTTCAAGACCAGCCTGGCCAACATGGCAAAACCCTGTCTCTACTAAAAATACAAAACTTAGCTGGGTGTGGTGTCATGTGCCTGTAATCTCAGCTACTTAGGAGACTGAGAAAGGAGAATTGTTTGAACCCGGGAGGTGGAGATTACAGTGAGGCGAGATTGTGCCACTATACTCCAGCCTGGGAGACAGAGCGAGACTCCGTCTCAAAAAGAAAAAAATTAGCCAGGCGTTGTGGCTTGCACCTGTAGCCCCAATTTCTCAGGAGGCTGAGGTGGGAGGATCCCTTGAGGCCAAGAGGTCAAGGCTGCAGTAAGCCATGATCATATCACTGCATTCCAGCCTGGGCAACTGAGTGAGATCTTGTCTCTCAAAAAAAAAAAAAAAAAAAAAGATACATAAAGCTAGAAAATTCTCTCATAGTTCGGGCACTATCAGAATTATTGCTTTAGAAGTTAATGTGGATACCTGGAACATTATTATAATAGTGTATGTATAAGTATTTTGTAGGAGATATGACATTAGTTAGGTCAGCTGGATTCAGATATGTGTTGGATTGGTGCTACTTTTTCTGCACTTTCAACTTGCTCATCAATTAACAGGCTCTAAGGCAGAGCCATATTTTGAAATATAAATAAGTAAAAATGCTACGTGACCCATGCTATATTTATTTTAAGTTGTAGAAATGGACCCCCAACAGGATTTTTCCTAATATTCCTAAAGAAAAAGCTGCTTTGTCTTCTTTGGTTTTCAGCAAATTAAGATTAGCTTTTGTTTACTTTCTAATGTTTGTATTTGCTTTAATGTAGGAATACATTTGCAACATTTAAGCACCCTACTTTAATTTGGTCATTTTCATATGTCTGGCAGATTTATTTCAGAGGCTCTGATAGAGATTTATGGCCAGTTTTGATAGAGGTGGAGCTTTCTTAATTTTGGTGTTTTTTTCCTCCTCCTCTGTTAGATTCAATATCATGATATACATATATACATAGTTATTCTACCCTGGTTTCTTGGTAGTCATTTAGATATAGCTTCTTTTACTAATTTGATCATCTTTCTTGATAACTTTTTCTTTTTTTTTCTTTTTTTTTTTTTTGAGATGGAGTCTTACCTGTCACCCAGGCTGGAGTGCAGTGGTGTGATCTCAACTCACTGCAACCTCCGTCTCCCAGGTACAAGCAATCCTGCCTCAGCCACCCAAATAGCTGGGATTATAGGTGTACACCACCACTCCTGGCTAATTTTGTATTTTTAGTAGAGACGGGGTTTCACTGAGTTGGCCAGGCTGGTCTCAAACTCCTGACCTCAGGTGATCCACCCATCTCAGCCTCCCACAGTGCTGGTATTAGAGGTGTGAACCCCTGCCCCCGATATTTTTTCTTACTTGAAACACCTCTTATGTTTTGTTTCCATATAAATTTCCCAAAGATTAAGTGTCCTCTTTCATTGTATTAAAATGTTCTCTGAAAATTTTTTGGACTTTAATGTAAATTTATTCCTTAAGGAGATGAATTTCCTAATTCTCCAGAGGACTGCTGTGGTATAAAACTGTTTCTTAAAATCATACTTTTCTACTTTTATTTATCTTCATAAAGGAGTATTTATATAATCCTTGAGTGGATATAGGAAATTTTCTAGACTCATTAACACAAGTCTGAGACTGTCTTGAAATATATATTCTCAGCCTTACTTGCTGTGAATAGAGCTGTTGCCTAGATTTGGTTACCATGGGTCATTTGGGTTGAAAAAGAGATTATGAGTGTGTGCATTTCTAACTAGTGGAGAGATCTCTTTAGTTTTGCCTGAGATGATGTATATGTGTTGTTTTATCACTGAGCTGCTCCCTTCTCTAAACTTTTGTATGTTTTCCCAGAAATATTTTAAAGGAAAATATTGGAGGGTATTTTCAACTTATTTCCTAGCAGTATTGCCATAGTAACTGAATTCTTAGAACTAATTTACTTTTTTTTTTCTTAATAAACATTAGGTCTTAGACTTTGGTTAATCATAATTCTAGGAAGTAAGTTACAGCATCATGTAAGTTTTGTTATATTATATTTTCCTTTTCATTCAGTTCAGTCTACTTTTTTCCTTTGCAACTTGGTATTTGACTCATGAATTGTTTCAAAGGTGATGAATTTCTAAGTGTTCTAACTGATTTTTCCTATTGTCTTTCTATTGATTTCAAGTTTAACTTCATGATAGCTAGGGAATGTACTCGTAAATGATTTTAGCTGTGTACATTTGTTGGGTTTTATGATCCAGGATGTTACCTACCTAGGTGAATTTTCTGTGTGTTTTTGAAAAGAAGGTGTATTTTGATCTTGTTGGGAGAAGTGTTTTGAAAATGTCAGTTAGATTCTATTGGTTAATGATATTACTTGTTTCTTTATATCCTTGCTGAATTTTCTATGTGGTAGTAACTAAGGGGTGTCGAAGTCTCCAAGGATTGTTATGCCTTCTGTGCTTTCTTGGTGGACCAACCCTTTTATTCATGATGTAGTGTTGCTGTTACTGGTTATTTTCTTAGCTTTTGAAGTGTACTTTATCTATTAGTATAGCCATCCCAGCTTTTCATTTGTGTTTGTATGCTGTATCTTTTTTCATCCATTTTCTTTTAACCTACCTTTATTATTATATATGAAATAGGTTTCTTATAGAAAACATATAGTTGGGTCATGTTTTACAACCACACTTACGATTTCATTTAGTGTCTTTGTACCATTACATTTAATGTAATTATTAATATCTCAAGACTTAAGTCTGTCATGTTTTAATTTTTTTATTTGTTTCCTTTGTTTTTTATTTCTCTGGTCTTTTTTGTGGATTAAATGTATTTTAGTATTCCATTTTCTTTATAGTGTTTCTGAGTATATCTTACTTTTTTTTTTTTTTAGTTGTTGCTCTAGGAATTACTGTGTACATACACACTCATTACAGTTTACTAGTATGGACATATTACACTTAAAAAATCTTGTGGTAAGAATCTTAAAATTTAGTTTTCATAAAACTCCATTTATAATTTGTTGTCTTAAATATCTCTGCATACATTGAGAACAGTGTTATTTTGATTTCAACAGTCTAACAATTTGAAAAACTCATTAGGAGAGTGATGATCTATTTTATTTACTCATTTATTTGTTTTGTTTAATTGTTCTTTTTTCATTTCCTGGTGTCTTTTATTGACTTTGGTGTTAATATATTCACTCTAGCTTTCTTTTCATTAATGTTAAAATGGTAAATCTTTTTCCAACCTCTTAACCTATTGTCTTTTTGTATTTAAAGAGGGCTTCTTTTAGGCAGTAGATATTTGTGTCTTAATATTTAACAATCTCTGCCTTTTAATTGAGTGTTTAGATCAGTTGCATTTAATTGTATTACTGATGTTTAGATTTAAGTTTACCATCTTTGTTAACTGGTTTTTTATTTTTCTGCCTGTTTTTTATTCCGTGTGTGTGTGTGTGTGTGTGTGAGAGAGAGAGAGAGAGAGAGAGAGAGAGAGATTGAGAGATTCCATTTTATCTTTTTTGGCTTATTAACCATAACTATTACCTTATTGATGACTCTAGGATTCATGGTAAAAATCTTTAATTTATCACACTCTGTATTAAGTAATACTAAACCACTTTACATATAAGTACATCACAACAGTATACTTCTATCTATGCTATCTTGGTCTTTGTACTTTTGTTTTTATACATTTTACTTTGGCATAAATATCAAAGTACAGTATTGTTATTTTACTTTAAATAATCAGTTGCCTTTCTCCTTAATGTAAAAAGGCTTCTTCTCAACTTCCTGGCCTTGTTTGCCAAGCTATACACATCTGCTTTGTGTTCCAGCAGCACACTGTTCTGTTCCTTTTTAAGGCAGTTCTCTTTTTAAAAATGGCGATAAAATATAAATAACATAAAATTTGCAGTTATAACCATTTTAAAGTGTATAATTCCATGGTATTAATTACAGTCACAGTCTTTTACAACTATTATCATTACGTATTCCCCAAGTTTTTTTACCCTGTACCCCCAAATTGAAGCTTTATCCATTAAACAGTAACTCCCCATTGCCTCCACTCTTAGCCCCTGGTAACCACTATTTTACTTTCTGTTTCAATGAATTTGCCTAATCAAGGTACCTCATTTAAGTGGAATTACAAGTATTTGTCATTTTGTGTGTGACTTACTTCACTTAGCATAATTTGCAAGGATCATCCATGTTGTAGCATGTATCAGAATTTCGTTCCTTTTTGTGGTCGAATAATTCTCCATTGTACAGCCATACTGTATTTTGTCTATCAGTTCATAGGTTAATGGACATAGGTTGTTTCTACCTTTCGTCTTTTGATAATGCTGCTATGAATATTTGCATACAAAATCTGAGTCCCTAAGCCAGTTTATGTTTACCCACATATTTACCATATTTACTAGAGCTTGTATTTATTTCTTTGTGTAAATCTGTCTGGTATTGCTTTCCTACCTGAAGATCTTTCTAAACATTCTTTTATAACTTGAGTCTGTTCTCGATGAATTTTTTTCAGATTTTGTGTGTCTGATAGGATCTTTCTTCCCAATCCCAAACCCCAAAGATAGTTTTGCTGAGCATCTAGTTTGAGCTTGATTTTTACAAAATTTAAGTATGAGTTGAACATTGCAAATTCAAAAATTCAAAATCTGAAATTCTCCAGAATCCAAAACTTTTTGGGTGCCAATGTGACACTTAGGGAAATGCTTATTGGAACATCTCAGATGTTGCATTTTCAGATTTGGGATGCTTAGGTGGTAAGTATAATGCATCTATTCCAAAATTGAAAAAAAAAATCAGAAATATGAAATTCTTTTGCTTCCAAGCATTTTAGATAAAGGATACTCAAACCTGTACGTTAAATATGTCACTCCATTTTCCACCAGCTTGCATCGTTTATGATGCGAAATCTGTTATCAGTCTTATCTTTGTGTCTCAGTACATATTGTCTGTTTTTCTCTGACTTGTTTTAAGATTTTTTTTTTATCATCAGTCTATATGCTTTGTAGCATTGCAGTGTTTCTGTTGAAAGTAGTGGTGTCTTCCACATGTTCTCACTCACAAGCCGGTGTTGAACAATGAAGACACAGGGAGGGGAGCATCACACACTGGGGTCTGTGGGGGAGAACAAGGGGAGAGACAGCAGGAGGTGGGGAGTTGGGGAGGAATAACATGGGGAGAAATGTCAGATATAGGTGATGGGGAGGAAGGCAGCAAACCACATTGCCATGTATGTACCTATGCAACAATCTTGCATGTTCTTCACATGTACCCTAAACCTAAAACCTAAAATGCAATAAAATATGTATACTTTTAAAAAGTAGTGGTGTGTTTGTATATTGTGTGAGGCGTTTTGTATAAATGCAAGCTTGTGTTGGGAGGAATTTTGTTTGTGTTATTTTGTGTAGACAGTTTGTGTGTGTTGTATGGGGATGTGTTTGTGTGTAGATGTTGCAAGGGGTATTGTGAGGGGATACTTTTTTGTTGTTTTGTATCTCTGGTATTACAGTGTCCTACCTGGTCAATATTATCTTTATGTTTATTGTGATTATTTATATATGGGGATAGGACTTTTATACCAATTAAAAGTTTTTGTTTATCCCATTCTTTCTCTGTTTCTGTTTCCTCTTAAATTTATTGTCTTCTGCTGTTTTGTTTTCTTGCTCTGCCTTTTTTCTCAATATTTTAGAATTTAGATCTCCTTCTGATTTTCTTTGAAATTTTAACATGCATATTTAACTTTAAATTTCAGGATTAAAAGTATTTTCCTTCTCCCAACTTAAGGACTTTGTTAGCTTTGGTCACTCCCTTCCTGAAATGACATTTTTGTTTTTGAAAGTAAAGCCTGACTTTTGAAAGCATTTAAAGTGTGACTTCTTAGAAATTCAACAGTATATACACTACCACTTTTTTTTTTTTACCACTTTTGTTATTGAAGTTATTTAAATTCTGACTTTTTAGAAATTCAACAATATATATACTACCACTTTTTCACCACACAGTAAATGTCTCATATGTAGTGCTTTAAAAAGTTACCTTTGTGTGTACCATATTATGGTGACCACTTGTATGTTAGATTGTGCTTGTAGGAATCAAGTCTTCTGGTGATAAATTACTTTGGTTTTTATCTGTAAATTCTTTATTTTTCTCTAGTTGACAATTTAGGTTAACAGATTTTTTTCAGGCACTAAAGAGATAATATTCCTCTCTATCTTTTACTGTAGCTGTTAAAGCCTGCCAATCTCTTTTATCCTGTTTTATCTCTCAGCATGTTTTCTAGTTCTTCTGTTTGGTTTTTGGTGTTTACAATGATGTTGATTTCTTTTTATGTGTCCTGTTTGGGCTCTTTCAGTTTTCCTGGATCTGTGAAGCCATGTTTTTTATTGGTTCAAGAATATTTATGGCTATTTTCCATTCTCTGTTCCTTCTCTTTCTAGAACTACGTTTAATCTTGTGTGAGATCTTTTCCTTTGGTCATTTATGTATTTTTTGATATTTTCGGTTTTCTTTTCTTTATTTCCTGTGGTTACATTCTTTGAATGTATCTTTCTGTTCTCTAATTCTCTCCAACTATATCACATCTGCTCACTCTTTAATCTTTCCATTGAGTTTAATAGTGGTTCTAGCCTCACCTTCATTCTGTTTATTTCTGATATTGGGGGATGATGTCCCTGGAGACTTTGCCTATATTTTGAAAGACCAGTGGTGCCTCTTCTTCAGAATGTTGTTACGGCTCAGTGTTCCTTCAGAGCTCTTCATTTATCATGATACATGGAAGTGAGAGTCTCCTTTGCTCTAATTACCATTATTCTTCAGACAATATTGCTAAGTTTTAAAGTAGTAAACAATTTTGAAGGGAAAGTTTTAGAGGCATAAGGATAATAAAAATACTTATTTAGTCCTGTTTGCTGAGAGATTTTCTGATTTAATAGGATTGAGCTCAAGAATTTGCATTTTTTAAAAGTTTTCAGGTAAAGCTGATGCATCTAGCCTAGGGACTACACTTTGAGATGCACTGGAGTAGATGTCTCGATACTGATTATTTCACCTTTCAGTTAGGTGTGTTTGCAGGCTTGGTGATCATTTTATTAACACTGATCAATACAAGTGCAATGAAAGTTTCATTTGGCATGTAAGTAGCTTGTTTAAAATGACTGCATTAATGTAATGTTTTATTTTAGTGATCATTCAGGATATGTTCGTCCAGTACCAGTGCCACGCAGTTTAAATAGTGATATTTCCTATTTTGGTGTTGGAGGCAAGCAAGCTGTCTTCTTTGTTGGACAATCAGCCAGAGTAAGTAAAAAAATTTCTTATAAATGAAAGTTGGTCAAAATATTTTCAAATTGACTCTGTCTAAATGTGTTAACCAGTTTATTAGGAATTTAAAAAGTACTCTTTTTAATATTTAACAGATGATAAGCAAACCTGCAGATTCCCAAGATGTTCATGAGCTTGTGCTTTCTAAAGAAGATTTTGAGAAGAAGGAGAAAAATAAAGAGGCAATATATAGTGGATATATTAGAAACAGAAAGGTACAATACATTTTAACTCATAATTGTAAATTTACTCCTTTGGATAGACTGTAGGACAGAACTTAACATGAAGGTATGAATTTTTCAAAATGAGTTACTCTTTCTTTTAGTTATGTTAGTAACAAAAATGGGCTTTCTCAAGCCAGAAATTTTCAGACAAGTAGTCTCATAAAGCTTACTAACTCTTCTGTAGATTGCTTGTAGGATTGTAAACTTTTTTCCCTGGTCTGAATTTGGATTTAAAAATTTTTGTTATATGATAAAATCATAGGGTAGAAAAACAGTAATAGGATAATGGACTTTCAGAAAATTGGACCTCCAGAGAAATAAATGAGAGATTGCTATTACAAGTTTGCATTCAAATTCTTGTGTTAATAAGACAAAATATTAACAAATTTGAATCTTGGTGGTGAGTAAATATTTATTGTATATTTCTTTACCTCTTCTCTGTTTGAAACATGATTTTTAATCTAAAATATTTAATATGTAGGTTAGTTTATTTATTATTATTTTAAGAGTTGGGTTCTCACTCTGTCCCTCTAGACTAGCATGTAGTGGTGCTATCACAGTTCACCACAGCCTTGAACTCCTGGACTTAGGCAGTCCTCCAACTTTGGCCTCCCAAAGTGTTGGGATTACAGATAAATATTTTAAAGTGACTTATGGCTGGGCACAGTGGCTCACTCCTGTACTACTAACATTTTGGGAAGCTGAGGTGGTAGGGTCGCTTGAGCTCAGGAGTTCAAGACCAGCCTGGGTAACATAGGAGACTTCTTTAAAAAAATAAAATAAAAAGCCAAGTGTGTTGGTATGCACCTGTAGTCCTAGCTACTCAGGAGGCTGAGGTGGGAGGATCACTTGAGCCCAGCTGGAAGTGAGCTATGATCATGCCACTGCATTCCGATTTGGGTGAAAGAGCAAGACTGTCTCAAAAACAATACAACATTTTTAAAAAGTAATTTTGAACTTTTAAAAAATTGGTTTTCTGATTCTAGAACAACTTGTAGGAAATTATATAGGAAAGCATAAGGAAAATAAAAATACTCCCAAGTCCTAAAGAAACCTACTGAAACATTTTGGTGAATTTCCTTCAAACTCAGCTTTTTAAAATATGTACTTATAGTTTTGATCCAACATTTTAAAAATTAGTATATTTCCCCATCTTATAAAATATTTTAATACACAACAGTTTTTAGCAGCCTTGTAACATTTCCTTCAATGAATGTAACACAATTTCACTATTCTGTTGAGCATTTGGCTTATATAAAGGATTTTAGAATAATTGTAAAGACATTGCCGTGAATATCTTTGCAAAACATCTTCCCTGAATTACAGATTTTTTTTTCTTAGTTTAGATTGTTAAAATTTTAATAGCTGTGATAATGAATTTGAACTTTTTTTTCTTTTCTTTTTTTTTTTTTTTTGAGATGGAGTTTTGCTCTGTTGCCCCGGCTAGAGTGCAGTGGTGCCATCTCAGCTCACTGCAACCTCCATCTCCCTGGTTCAAGTAGTTCCCCTGCCTCAGCCTCCTGAGTAGCTGGGATTACAGATGCATGCCACCATGACTGGCTAATTTTTTTTTTGTATTTTTAGTAGAGATGGGGTTTTACCATGTTGGCCAGATAGGTCTCAAACTCCTGACCTCAGGCAATCTGCCCACCTCAGCCTCCCAAAGTGCTGGGATTACAGGTGTGAACCACCGTGCCCAGCCTGAATTTGAACTTTTTATATATTCATGGCTTGTATTTCAAAACTGCTTGTCAGAAAGGTTAAACCCAAAGTCACGTACACTTCCAACAACTCTATGGAAGTACTTGTCTGACCATTTATTTTTCAAAAGAATGAGAAAGGGAAAAAGGACAGCAAAACGTTGACCATTTGATAAGTTAAAAAAACACCTTTTCTTTCATTAGTTGGTGGGTTGGATTTTTTTTTTCATTTTATTACCCACTTTTATTTTCTCAATAATATTTGCTTTGTGCAGGACATTACTTTCTTTTCTTTGTTTGATTTACTTAACAAATTACATATTTCATCTTATTTTTTCCATCTTGGGTACCAACAGGTACCAGGTCCTTTTCCTTTTCTGACCAGTCTTTTCCAGCCTATTTTTGTTGAACAACTCTTCTATCTCTGATCTGTGAACAGTTTTCAGAATGTGGGTGGAGTTGGTGGTTCTTGTTCTATAGTCAACAGTCTTGCCTTTTCTATAGATGTGTATTTGCTACTTAAACCAAAAGCTCTCAAATCTGTGTTTCATGTGAAAACTTTTAAAATTGAGACACTGAATCATGCTAGGTTCAATAAAGGAAACAAATCATCCTAGGCCCTTTACACAGAAAATATTTAATAGAGGGAATTAGATGCTTACTGATTATTGGAAGGGCCAAAGAAATGAGTTATGGCTAAGCTTTCTAGAATGATGCCAAGACTCTGAAGTTATCCTGGAGGGATGCTGCAACATTTGCTATAATCATGCAGTTGGAAGACCACCACTGGGTCTGGAATTCAGGAACTCACTGCCATATTTGTGATCCAAGAGTTGGAATGATCACACTGCCACAGTTGCTCCAATACTGGAACACAGAATTTCTGGCCATAACTAGGGCTGTAGTGGCTTTTTTTTTCTTTTTTAGAATTGAACAATAAATGAATTTATTATTTGGTCGGTGCAAAAGCAGTTGTGGTTTTTGCCATTACTTTTTTTTGTAATACTTTAAGTTCTGGGGTACATGTGCAGATTGTACAGGATTGTTACATAGGTATACACATGTCATGGTGGTGGTTTGCTGCATCCATTGCCCCGTCATCTATATTAGGTATTTTTCCTAATGCTATCCCTCCCCAATTACCCCTCTACCCCCTGCTATTCCTCCCCCAGCCCCCTACCCCCCAGGCCCCGGTGTGTGACGTTCCCCTCCCTGTGTCTGTGTGTTCTCATTGTTCAACACCCACTTATGAGTAAGAACATGTGGTGTTTGGTTTTCTGTTCTTGTGTCAGTTTGCTAATTATGAATAAACCCAAATACAGCCAACTGATCTTTGACAAAGCAAACAAAAATGAAGTGGGGAAAGGACCCCCTTTCCAACAAATGGTTCTGGGATAATTGGCTAACCACAAGTAGGAGAATAAAACTGGATTCTCATCTCTCACCTTATACAAAAATCAACTAAGATGGATTAAAGACTTAAACCTAAGACCTGAAACTATAAAAATTCTGGAAGATAACATTGGAAAAACCCTTCTAGACATTGGCTTAGGCAAGGATTTTATGACCAAGAACCCAAAAGTAAAGGCAATAGAAACAAAGATAAATAGCTGGGACCTACTTAAAGAGATTTTGCATAGCAAAAGGAACAGCAGAGTAAACAGACAACCCACAGAGTGGGAAAAAAAATCTTCACAATCTATACATCTGACAAAGGACTAATATCCAGATTCTACAATGAACTCAAACAAATCAGTAAGAAAAAAAAAATCCCATCAAAAAGTGGGCTAAGGACAGGAATAGATAGTTCTGAAATATACAAATGGCCAACAAACGTGAAAAAATGCTCAACATCACTAATGATCAGGGAAATGCAAATCAAAACCACAATGCAATATCAACTTACTCCTGAAAGAATGGCCATAACCAAAAAATCAAAAAAACAATAGATATTGGTTTGGATGTGGTGATCAGGGAACATTTCTACACTGATGGTGGGAATGTAAACTAGTACAGTTGCTATGGAAAACAGTGTGGATATTCCTTAAAGAACTAAAAGTAGAACTACCATTTAATCCAGCAATCCCACTACTGGGTATCTATCCAGAGGAAAAGAAGTCATTATTTGAAAAAGATCCTTGCACATACATGTTTATTAGCAAGGCAATTCACAATTGCAAAATAGTGGAACCTACCAAATGCCCATTAATCAACAAGTGGATAAACTGTGAGATCATATATATGTATATATGTAATATGTATGTATGTATTTTATATATGTATGTATTATATATATGTATTACATATATATGAATTATGGAATACTACTCAGCCATAAAAAGGAATGAATTAACAACATTTGCAGTGACCTGGATGAGATTGGAGACTATTATTCTAAGTAACTCAGGAATGGAAAACCAAACATTGTATGTTCCCATTGATATGTGAGAGCTAAGCTATGAGGACACAGAGGCATAAAAATGATACGATAGACTTTGGGAACTTGGAAAGATTTGGGAGGGCGAAGAGGGATAAAAGACTACAAATATGGTGTGGTGTATACTGCTCAGGTGATGGGTGCACCAAAATCTCACAAATTACCACTAAAGAACTTAAGTAACCAAATACCACCTGTACCCCAATAACTTATGGTAAAATAAAAATTTTTAAAGAACTGGAGTGAAAAATGAAGGTGGTGTTGGATACAGAGAAGTAATTATCAAAGATCACAATAGAGAAGTGTTAATAGCTGAAGATAACACATTCAATAGCAATTCTTAATGACAGACACTATGGGTTCCTGTGTGGTGCCTTTTACGCTGAATTATGGCACTGGAGCAAACTGCTAATTATAAAAAGTGGAGATGAAGCCTCCTCGGTGCTGACCTATAGCTCCTATTCACTTATCTTTGGCAAATGCTGCTCCAGAGCATCACAAGCTCTATTCATGGGGTTGAAAGGGTTTCTCTGATACTCATTTTAGTTCATGAGGAGAAGCCTTTCTTCCAGATTTATTTATCCTGATTGATTTTTAAGGAATCAGGTTTGGGTTCCAGACAAAGCAAATTCAGGATAAATAAAATAGGAATACTCATAAGATAGGACACTTCTATTTGCTTGAGTCAGTATCCATTACTACACATACACACACACACACACACACACACACACACACACACACACACACATACACACACACATTATCTGTATATGTGTCTATATTTAAAGTTATTTTGGAATAATTTTAGATGTGTGGAAAATTGCAAATACAGTGGAGAGAGTTCCTCTCTTCATATATACTCTTCATAAGCTTCCCCTGACGTGAACATCTTACATAATCATGATATATTTGTCAAAACTAAGAAACTCACCCTGGGATACTATTAATTCAACTATAGACTTATTCATACTTCATGAGCTTTCCCACTACTGTACTTCTGTTCCAGGATTCTTTCCAGGATGTCACATTGCAAGTAGGGGTAGTGTCTCTTTCCTCTCTTCTTGTCTGTGACAGTTTTTCAGTCTTTCCTTGTTTTTCATGAACTTGACAATTTGGAAGAGTATTGGTCAAGTACTTTGTAGATGCCCCTCAGTTTTGCTTATCTGATATTTTCTGATGGGATAGGAGTTTGGGAGATGAATACTACAGAGGTAAAGTGCCATTCTCATCATATTATATTGAGGAAAATATATGATGAATATACCTTATCACTGGTGATATTAGCCTTGATCACCTGGTCAAGGTGGTATTTTCTAGGTTTCTTCACTGCCAAATTGCTGTCACCTTTTCCATTTGCCACGGTCTGTCCTTTGGAAGTAAATTACTAATTCAAGTGCAGAAGGGTTTGATTAAGCTCTACCTACTCGATGGTAGAGAGCTACATACATTATTTGCAGTTCTTTGTATGGAGGGAATTGTCTCTTCTCCCACATTTATTTCTTCATAATTTCATGGATATTTATGGTATACTTTGGATTCTAATCCAATGCTATATTATTTATTTCATTGTTCAAATTGTTCCATCTTTGCCCACTGGGAGCTCTTTCAGGCTCACTCTTGCGTCCCTTTGACGTGCTCATCTTTTAAACTTTGTATGCATTTCTTTATTTTTTGAGCACTTCCTTTCAGGCAGTGAGAGATGTTCCAGGCTTATCTTGTACTTTTGCTGCTCTGTGATCAGCCATTTATTCAAGAAGATCTGGTTCCTTCTATTGGAGACCTGTACCTTATATTTAATACTACTCTGGAAGCCTTAGCAGTGCTCTCTGCAGAGAAAACTTTGGCTCAAAGGAAATCACCTTGGGTGCAGACTGAGAAAATGAAATGTGAGTAGTATTAGGTGGCCTTACAAAGAGCATCAGGGCATGGATCCAGAGGGTTTGAAATTGTGTGTTAAGTGACAGGGTTACCACTTCTTGTTTTTTCAGAATTGATGCAGGAGAATATGAATTCTTTTGCCCAGTCTTTCAACAGCAATTGGGGTGCCTTAGACAAATAGGTTTTTGTGGTTCTTATCTGTAATTCTTCATCTTGCAGAATTAATCTTAATGCCTCTATTGCCAACAGTTGTTTCAGTTAGAAATCTCTTTCATGAGTCATAAATCGTTGGAAGTTGTTTGTGGGTATTATAAATAAAGAATAGACTGGAAATGCCCTGCAGAGATTATGAGCTAGAGAAAGTTTACGTAATAGTGAATTACTGTTAATAGTGGAGAGATAATATTGAAAAAATGTGGCTGACTAATATTAGGAAGTAAGTAGATGACTTTGGTCAGAATGTTCCTTAAAAACGGCCAGGCATGATGGGTCATGCCTGTAATCCTAGCATTTTGGGAAGCTGAGATGTGTGGATCACCTGAGGTCAGGAGTTCAAAACCAGCCTGACCAACATGGCAAAACCCTATCTCTACTAAAAAATACAAAAATTAGCTGGGTGTGGTGGTGGGTGCCTGTAATCCCAGCTACTCAGGAGGCCGAGGTGGGAGAATCAAGAGAATCTCTTGAATCATATTCAGAGGTTGCAGTGAGCTAAGATCATACCACTGCACTCCAGCCTGGGCAACAGAGCAAGACTCTGTCTCGAAGGAAAAAAAAAAAAAGAAGAAGTTAATTTTACTATTTTTGTAGCAGAACAACCTGTTGAGATATTATTTTTATGTTTTATTCATACTGTTGTAGAAGATTCAAAGAATAGTTAATTCCTAGCCATCTTTTCTCCTCTTCCTCTGCTTCCTTAACACACACACACACACACACACACACACACACACACACACTCACACACTCACACTCCCTCATCTCCATATGTTGAATATTAGACATTGCTCTTGAGCTCTGGTATCTCTAGTCCCTGGAAGGAATTATCAGTGACTTTGGGCCAATTATGAGGAACAAGATTGTAAACTGATTGTCTGAAAGGGAGAGGGAGCAAGCCTGTATTCTTCAAGAAAGGAAGGGACTGTGATGGAATTTCTAGAAACCACATTACCTTGGAGTTGTGTGGACTTTGGTACAGGGAATAGGAGAGGGTAAAGCAGGATGTCTGTATGTCAGCCGGCGGACAGCTGGAAGGCCCGCTGTGAGGGGCGCCATGCCCAGTGCCTGGGCCACAGAAAAAGAAGCAGTAATGAAATAGCAGCCGCAGCCACAGACCGAAAGCTTCTTGCAGCATGCTTCCGTAATTCTAGGGAGGGGAAGGAAACTTGAAAATAATGACAGTATGTATAAATCAGCCTTGGTGAATGATGGATATAGACCAAAATTGCTTTGATTAGGAAATTAAAGAATGATTACAGCATCTGAACTGGAAGAATGGCTACCATGGCTCATAGGACTCAGCGTACAGTGGTACTCATGACTATAATTTATTATAGTGAAAGGACACCAAGCACAGTCAGCAGAGGGAAAAAGTGCGTGGAACAAAATCCATGTAGACCAGGCACAAACTTCCAAGGGTCCTCTGCCAGAGTAGTCACACAGGATTCCCTCAATTCCCCCAGCTGTGAGTTCTAACAACACATGTGAAATGTTAATAAACATTAGAGATCTAGTGTCCAGGGTTTTTATTGGGGGCTGATCATGTAGGTACCCTCTGCCTAGCATTATACCCAAGTTCCAGACTCCTGTAAGGAAAGTATTGCTCATCATAAACTACATTGTTTGTACAAATAGTTTAGATGCAGTGAGCCACACTTACCAGTTAAAATCTAATTTCCCAAGACACCAGCCAAGAGCCAACCTTGTAAGCAGGACTTTGAACGTTAACTCTTTTCTGTGTAGCATGGCTTTGGATTCTGTTTAAGTAGGACAAATTGACAGAAGAATGTTTGTACCACTCTCGCTCTCCTTCAGAATGTATGGGCACTATGAGTGGTTTTGACTGGCCCTTTATCTCAATTGTATCCAAATAATTTTTAATTTATGGAGGTGATTGACCACATGGAGAGGCTAATGCCACTGAAAAAAGAATTTATTATTTATAGTTCCCAAGAGAGTGGAAGCATGGCCTGCCACACAGAGTCACATGGGAAGTACTAGGTTTGATCAGGAGGCAGAAAAACTAAAAGGAAAGTAGGAACCTTTATTGTGTTTTCCAGGAGAAAGGCAAGGCAGGACATGGGCAACGGCTTGGGATTAGCTAGTTTGAATAATACTGGCAGGATCTAGGTGGTTTCTGGTTGTCTGGTACCTGGCTCTGAGTGGATTCAAGACAAGAGAATTATTGATTTTGTGTGTGAGAGTTAGATAAAGGAGGTGGCTGGGGAAATGAACTTGTGATGGTTTGTTTGTAACTAAAATAAATGCTTGCAGGTAACCTGTTATCTCTAGGAATTAGCTAGCCCTGGGAAAGGCAGTCTCTCTGGCTAGCAAAGCCCCCAAGATGTCAAAACATCATAAAATATAAACATGATTACTACACTGTTAATCCCAGTTCTTATTGCACAACCACTGTATGGTCATTTACAGTCATCCCCATCTGTCTCCATCGATCAGATTTCCACGTAGAGGCAGACACATCTACAAAGATCAAAGGATTGATAAAGTGGTTGACAACTGAGATTTGTCGTAGGCGTCTAAGAAAAATCACTTATGAACACCCAGTGAAATGTTTTAGAGACATTTGAGATGACTGTAAAGAGAGAAACAGATACTTTAACTGGGTAGAAAGATCTATTTTATGAGAGTAGATAAGTTATATGGGAATATTGGCTTACTATTTTGTTTGTATGAATGAGAGTATAGACTGAAATCGATCCAGTTGAGTTAGGGCAAGGGGTAGGGAGGTTTGTCACTGGTTGTTCTTAGACGTGTGGGTTGAGAAGCAACTGAGAGGTATCTTTTGAGTTGGAAGATGAGGCGTTCCAAATCATGTGAGAAAGAAGAGTCCTGTATCGGAGAGGGAATGGGAATGATTCAAGAAGCCAAGGGGTAGTTTGCAGATAGGAAGGTCAGTAAAGAGCCTTGTAGGGAAACAAGCCAGGCACAAATATGAGCTGGATGTTAACAGAGAAGAAAGGGAAGACAAATTCTCCAGTCTTGGCAATATGAAGAATGAATGCCCAAAACAGTGGGAACAGCCCAAGTGCCCATTGAAAAATGAGTGGATAATCAAATGTGGTCTATCCATATAATGGAATATTCAGTCACAAAAAGGAATGAAACTGCTGATACACACAACAATAATATGGATAAATCTTGAAGCCATTATGAAGAGTGAAATAAGCCAGACACAAAAGAATAAATATTGTATGATGCCACTTATATGAGGTAGAGCAAATGCATAGAGACAGAAAATAAAATAGTGGTTACCAGGAGTTGATGGAGAGGAGGAAATAGGAGTTATTTTCCATGACTGCAGAGTTCGTTTGGGTTGATGAAAAAGTTCTGGGGATAGACGATGGTGATGGTCACACAACATTGTGAAAGTACTTAATGCCACTGCATTGTACACTTAAAATGGTTAGAGTGGTAAATTTTAGGTTATATATATTTTACCACAATGAAAAAGGGAAAAACCATGATGAAACCATAAATGGCAGTTGAATAGTGACTCTGAGATAAGCCTGGAGAACAAGATGAGTGGTGGTAATTTGATGACTGGTAAAGCCAATACCAAGGTCATAGACCCTGTGGGGCTATCATCTTTCCCTAGTGCCTGGCCACTGACTGTTCTGGTTCTCCTGGCTGAGTACTGCGGCTGATGGTTTGAGTCTAAGGAAGATGGGAGGGAATACCAACAGAACAATGCAACTTTGTCAATGCTCCTAAAAAATAGAATAAATGCCTTATGATAATGAGTCAGGAAATTGGTGTGTGTGTGTGTGTAACATAAAGACTATGCTAGTAATAAAACCATGGGGGTATAACTCTATGAATAATAATTTAAAAGTCCTGCTACTCTTGTGGAAAGAGTACTAAATAAGGCATTCATATCTGTGAGTTCTTACTCTTTTTCTTAATTGCTTGTGATTAGACTGGGTCTCTAAATTGCAGATGACAGATCTGAATCTGTTTCCTTAATTTCCCTTCACTTTCAGGAGATCATTTACCTTACTTGTTTTTAGTAGTTATTCTTAAAATTTTTAAATTATTGGTTCTGTCAATACACTGCTGACAGCCATCCCAAAGGTCAGTCTACATCCTTTCCTTGGCATAGAGTTTGCCTCCCACCCACTAAGGTGCTGAGGATCCTAGATGCTCACTTTGACAGCCTACCTTCCATCAAGAACCTAAAGATGTGACAGAATCCCTGCCTGCGGTGAAGGGGAAGTCTGCTGAATAGGAAAGTTGCCTGCTGGGAAAAGAGACATGTGTGAGGAGCAATGTCACTGCTCCTTCTTGTGATGGTTAACTTTGTGTGTCACCTCGGCTGGACATGGAATGCCCAGATTAAACACTATTTCTGGTGTTTCTGTGAAGGTACTTCTAGACAAGATTAGCCCTTGAATCAACGGACTCAGGAAAGTAGGTTGACCTCCTCATGCATCATCCACTCCATTAGGGACCTGAAAATAACAAAAAGGCAGCGGAAGGAGGAATGCCCCTCTTCCTGCCTGACTGCTTAAGCAGGACCATCCATCTTCTCTTGCCCTCGACACTCCTAGTTCTCAGGCTTTCCGACCTGGACTAGAATCTACATATTGGCTCCCCTGGTTCTCAGGCCTCTGTATTTGGGTTTGAATTACACCACAAGCTCTCTGGGTCTCTAAATTGCAGATGGAAGATCATGGAACTTCTCAGCCTCCAGAGTTGTACAAGCCAATTCCCTATAATAAATTCCTTAATGTATACATATATACAAAGATACATAGGCCAGGCGCAGTGGCTCATCCATGTAGTCCCAGCACTTTGGGAGGCTGAGGCAGGCAGATCACATGAACTTAGGAGTTCGTGACCAGCCAGGACAACATGGCTTTACGAAAAATACAAAAAATTGGCCAGGTGTGGTGGCACACACCTGTAATCCCAGCTACTTGAGAAGCTGCGGCAGGAGAACTGCCTGAACCTGGGAGGCAGAAGTTGCAGTGAGCTGAGAGTGTGCCACTGCACTCCAGCCTGGGTGACAGAGCGAGCCTCTGTCTCAAAAATACACACACACACACACACACACACACACACACACACACACACGTATATACATACATACATACATATATATCTACACATATATATGTATATATGTATCTCCATATTCTAGTGATTCTTTTTCTCTTAATCCTAACACTAATCTCTGCCACTCAAAGTCGATCAGACACTATTATGTCTGCAACAGGCATCTTGCAACCATGAAGGGACAATTTAAAAGAACCAAGTCAATACCCTGAAGGCTGACATGGGAATCTGGAAAAAGGCTGAAACCTCGAAGCTGTTCCTACTGAACAAAACCTGGAGCTGTCTACCTCAGAGCTACTTGTAATGATCCTGATTATTTATGCCTCTTTTTGTTGTATATTTTGCTTTTTCTATCCAAAAGTATTGTAGATATAACCTATTTCCTGAAAAATATAAATAACCTTATAAAATAGAAGCAATTCGAAGACAACTTTGACATGCCATCATTAAATCTAGTCATCTCAACTGGTCACAGTGGCTCACACCTGTAATCCCAGCACTTTGGGAGGCTGAGGCAGGCAGCTCACCTGAGATCAGGAGTTTAAGACCAGCCTGGCCAACATGGTGAAACCCTGTCTCTACTAAAAAGACAAAATTAGCCAGGCGTCGTGGTGGGTGCCAGTAATCCCAGCTACTTGGGAGGCTGAGGCAGGAGAATGCTTGAACCTGGGAGGTGGAGGTTGCAGTGAGCTGAGATCCCACTGCTGTACTCTAGGCTAGGTGACAGAGAGACTCTGCCTCAAAAAAAAGTAATCTCCTGTGTACCTGTACCTTACTCCCCTCCTGTTACAGTGGACGAACTGTCCAAACTCCTGCTCAAGGACTACCCCTCCATTTGTGCACAGATTCTGTCCTCTTCTGCCTAGTCAAGGACATCACGCTCTCTCTGTTTGTTGTCATCATTTGCTCTCTCTGGATTATTTCCTTTCTCTGGATTATTCCCACCAGCATTGTATACAAATACAGTGCAATATCTCCTATTCAAAACAGAACAGAGCAGAACAACAAAAATCTTTTTGACTACATATCCCAGACCAGTCACTACCCCATTTCCTTCCTTGCATCATGCCACAGTTCTTTGAAATATTTATCTGTACTTCACATTCTTCATTCTCCTTCCTCTTATTCTCTCTTGACCTCACTGAATTCAGGCTGTTGTCTCTGCTGCTTTTCAGATATGTTTATCAAAGTCACCCATGACTTCCATGTTACCGCATCCAAAGGCCAATTCTCAGCACACATTTTTTTTTTTAACCCCTCAAGAACATTTGGCACAATTGTTACTCTCTCATTAAAACATTTTAGTCATTCCTTTCTATACTCTTCTCCCTTGTCTTCCTACATATATTGGAGCTCTTCCTCAATCTCTTTTGTGAGTTATTTTCAACTTCCTGACCACTAAATGCTGGAGTGCCTAAAATGTTGGAGTGCCTCAGGGCTCAGTCTTCAGAAGTCTTCTGTTTGTCATCTGCATTCCTCAGGTGATTTTATTTAATTAAATTCCATCTCTACTATAATGAATTCCAAATAACTCCACCCAGAATGACAGTTCAGTATACCCAACTGTCTAGTAGACAGCAAGGTTTGGTTGTCTAATGGACATCTCCAATGTAACATTGTAAAAGTAGTTTTTATTTTCCCCTTAAAGTGCTTCTCTCATTCCTTTTCATTGTCAGTAAATGGCACCTCTATTGTTTTTGAAAGCTCTGGCCAAAAATCTTGGAGTCATCCATGATGCATTTTTAAGCAGCAGAAAGCTCTTGGTTCTATCTCTGCTGCCATCACTCTCCAATAATATGGGTGATATTATTGCAACATAATCTAAATTCATTAAATATTAAATTTGGCTACGAGGAGATTGTTTATAAAAGTGCTCCTTTTTGGATTAGAATGATTCAGTAAGTTTATTTAATATTACAAGTGAATAATGGACTCAACTATAAGATCTCTTTCCTAGCACAATTGCAATACACTTACTGATTGCTTCTTTTTCCTACCACCATTATTCTTCCCTAGCTTTGTGAATAATGGCAATAAAAGCTAGGCCTACTCCTCATTTTTCCTGAAAGATTGCTCCTAATTCTTAACAATGCTTTCTCAGGACAGGCACATGACTTGGGATTTTTATTTCTATTTATACAGCACTGCGAAGGGTACTGCCTGAAGATTGTCCTGGTTCAACCTTGATATCTCCTACCTTTAACAAACTAGAGGGAATCTGAAATTGCAGGAACAGCTGGCAGCCATAACCTGACCCTTGCTTGGCCCCTCACAGAGCTGAATACTGTGGAATGCATTAAATATTCAGCAGCCTATTCCCAGTTTAAAACAAACGGAAGTGATCTTTTCAGACTGTCTAGTGGGTCTGCATTGCAACTGAAGAATGACTTTCCTGCATCATTAAACATTTAGGCTACTTCTTGGCTTGGTGCAGCTGCCTGTCATCATGACAGCATATAGAGTGCGGTAGCGTAGACTCCTCTCTTTTGAGTACAGCAAAACTTCCCTCGTGCTTTTATTGATGATCTTTGGCACAGGTGACAGGAAGTGGATGGCAGTGTCAATTCTCAGAAAATTGGCACAGATTCTCCAGAAACAAGTGTTAGACCTTTCAAATATGCAGGATGCTTGACAATGGCATCGCGACCACCTATTTCAGTGTTGAAATGCGTTCTCTCTCGCTCTGTAGTCTTGATGAAAGCATGAGAGATTCCTAAGAGCATAGCTAAAACTGTGAAAAAACTTGTCTTAACATTCATATTAATAATGGCCTAAAAGACACTAACACTTTAAGCTCTTCTCGTATATTAACTTGTTCCTTTGCATTTGGAGCTCTCTGGCCCTCCTAAATTTTTACCATCGTTATTTCAAGATTATTATTTTGTCCTGTTATCATAAGGATTCACTTTGATTTGGGCTGTCACCTTCTGCTTTTGTAGCATGTATTCAAACTTGAGAAATTGCTGAGTGCACCGGGAATCCAAAGCCTGTGCTTGTCTCTAGTTGGTTGACAACAAAACCATGAACTACTCTATGTTTGTAAAGTGCTTTGAAATTGTGCTCATAACTTTCTAAATTTATAAGAGACAATACCACATTTCTTACTAAAACCATTGAAAATATAAAAGATGTTAAGCATACAATCATTTTAAATGTAAGATCTGAAATTATTTTCTTTGCATGTCACTTTCTCTCCCTTCCATCCATCAGTCTATCTTTGCAATGTAGCTTCCTCATGATCACATAGATGCAATTCCAAAAAGTCTTCCCCTAGTAGATCACATGCTACTCCATTTTAAAAAAATTGTTGTTAAAATTCTACTTTGTAGCAGAGGCTCTTTATTTTTTTAAAAAAACTAGTTTAATGTAATTTGTCATAAGAGACATTTTAATGGATAGCTTTGTTTTGGCCTAATTCTTCTACATTCTTCTGGTTCTTAAATATCATTTGGTAATAAAATTTTCAGGCTGAATTTTATCTCAGATTGTTTAATGTCACTTCCTTACTTTATAGATGTGACACTGAGGTCTAGACAGGTGACATGCGCTGCTTGATGGTTGTTTAAATCCTTCTCACTGTTCTCAGTTTTCTATCCCATGGGATAATATTTTCCTATTTGTCCTCATAACCTTACCCTTTATGAGGCTCCACTTTGTTTCACTTACCTTTCCAGGACATGTCTTCCTGGGTCATGCACATCTTCCTCACCCCCTCCCCCAACCCCAGGATGTCTCTAGAGCCATCATTTTGTGTAGGGGATGGTTTGACCCTTGACATCCAGATCTTGTCATTTTCTGCCCTAAGTAAATTTATTAAACTGAGAAGCAATTATGTGTAAATAATGCCCACTTCCTCTGATGGTAGAGTCACAAAATGTTTTCTGAGTCTTTGTCCTTATATCAGAGGGTTTCCATTCACCTAGTCTCCACCCCTTGCTCCTGCAAAGCATGTAGAACTAACACACAGAAAGTGGACATCAAGCAACTTAAATTTTGTCCTGCTTTTTCCTTTTAATGTCCAAATTCACCATTTATATTTTGTCCTTTTTGCTTTATTTTTGTGTCACAAAGTTTTTCCTCATATTTTTTCTATTCAAAGTGTGTGGCAAGAATTTTCACTTGCCTGGCTGCCATGCATACTTCCTCAATAAAATCCCATTTCTCCACTTTCTTTTGTGGTTTTGCATTTTGCTTTATTGACTCTTGCTTCTGATTCTCTGGGTTATCAGATACTCATGGCAACCCAGAACACCAGTTTATTGATTTTCGTGGGAGACATAAAATACCCAGAATCAGTATCTCTTTTCTTGGACAAGCCTGGCTTAACCCCACTCACCTGGTTTTTTGACTCACTTTTTTTTTCTAGACTTTGGGCTGAATTTTGGTTTTCCAACTAGACTTTGGGTTTCCTCAGCATGTTACTCCTTACTGTCAGATTATGGTACAATGGAGTAAAGTATTGCATTCTTTGGCCACATTCCAGGCCTAGAGCTCTACCCTGCTCACTCTGATAGGGCTTTGCCAGCACCAGCACATGATGTGAAATAAGTGACTCTTAACATGTTTATTTAAGTGGATCTATTTTAATTTCCAAGTTCCCAGCAACATTTTTGCAATGAATATTTGCTTGCTTATTCTAAAGTTTGCTTTATTTCTTCCACCATATTTGTTTCCCTCCAAAGGGGCCTTTTCTAGCTCTTTTTTTTTTTTTTTTTTTTTTGAGACAGAGTCTCATTCTGTCTCCCAGGCTAGGGTACAATGGTGTGATCTTGGTTCACTGCAACCTCTGCCTCCTAGGTTCAAGCAATTGTCCCTGCCTCAGCCTCCTGAGTAACTTGGATTACAGGTGCCCACCACCACGCCTGGCTAATTTTGTACTTTTAGTAGAGACAAGGTTTTGCCATGTTGGCCAGGCTGGTCTTGAACTCCTGACCTCAGGTGATCCTCCTGCCTCGGCTTCCCAAAGTGCTGGCTGTACAGGCGTGAGCCACTCTACCCAGCCCCTTTTCTGGTTCTTGACTCTCCTTCTTTTAAAAATTTATCTCAGCTGGGTGCAGTGGCTCAGGCCTATAATCCCAGCACTTTGGGAGGCTGAGGTGAGTGGATCCCTTGGATCCCTTGAGGCCAGAAGTTAGAGGGTAGCCTAGCCAACATGGCAAAACCCTGTCTCTACTGAAAATACAAAAAAATTAGCCAGACATGGAGGTTGCAGTGAGCTGAGGTCACGCCACTGCACTCCAGCCGGGATGACAGAGCAAGACTCTGTCTCAAATAAAAACAAACACAAAGATTTATCTCAAGTTTTAGCCAGACAACTATTTCTGGCTCCGATATTCAGTAATGTCAGTGCTCTCCAGTTTTTATTAGAGTAATGTGCTGAATAAAATTTCAGTCAACAACAAATGACTTATACAACAGTATACTTACACAACAGTAGTCCCATATTATACCATTTTTTTTTTTTACTGTAGTTTCTGTGTAGGTATGTTTAAATACACAATACCTCTGTGTTACAGTGTCCAGCACAGTAACATGCTGTGCAGATCTGTAGCCCAGGAGCAACAGGTGATACCACGTAAGCTCGGTGTACCTAGGCTGCACCATCTTGGTTTGTGTAAGTATACTCTGTGATCACGCAACAATGGAATCATCTCGTGACATGCTTCTCAGAACATTTCTCCCTCATTAAGTGATGCATGACTCTATTCTCCCTATTTGCTTTTATAATTAACCTTTACCAGCTCTCCTTGTTTCACTTGGTGGTTCTTTCCGTTACTATTCTCTATAGATCCCTCTCTGCCTTCCATCTGGATGAAAATCCTGGGGATAAAGAGTGGTCTCAAGTTTCACGATACAATAGCAATGCTATCCCCCACTCATCAGGTAACCAAAGTACATCTGCACTCTCAATCGGCAACTCAGAACAGCAAGTAGAAGTGCAGGAGATTTCTTTGCTGGCCCTTGTGTTCTGTTCCTGGCTTCTGTCCTCTCTCTAGCTTTTAACGAAGCTTGGCATAGAGAAGTGCCATTTAGGCTGTGGGTCTTGCTAGCACTTTGGCTTCCTCCACTTGACCAGAAGCCAATGGACTTGGATCATAAGGATTCGGTTCAAGGTAGTTTTATTAGTAATCATCAGGAGAACTCGGTCCCATGGAGTCTGTCTCTGCTCTGGCTGTAAAATACCTTTCAGGGAATTTTCCAGCACATGACTCAGTCATTGATAGGAGATCACATGCAAGAAGTGCCCCTTAGCTTCCACTGTTCATGCTTCTGGAGTATTTTGTACCTCAGTCACATTTTCCATTGTTTCAGAGCAACTGCTATATAGCTGCTCACCCTCCTCTTCCTCTCCCTCTGTTGTTGGACTTTTCTGGGGTGCAAGGTCCCTGAGTTACTCATCTATTGCCTGCAGCAATGTTTCCTAGAAGGAGTGGAGTAAAATGTCTCTATAAGAAATTTCACAAAATATTTTGGATGAGCAGACTCTTTTAGGGGTGGTGAAAAGCCATTAGGGTAGCAAAAGAGCTATCTGCAACTGTGAGACGTTTGAAAATCTGTTCTGAAATTCCTACCACAAGGGATGCATTGTCTTTTGAAATTTTACTTAAAGGAAAGGGGGCTGAGTGTTTGAATCCCATTGTCTTGGGACATACACATGACCTACAGGCAGTAGCTGATGAGATGAAGGAAAAAGAGCCACAGTGACTTGCTTCATCCTCAATGATCCATCTTTCTAGCCCCGTCTTCCCAACTTCTTAGTTTAAGTTATTCCTTGTAGGGGAACTTTTCAACCTCTTTAATTAGAACAGAGAAAATGTGAGATGGAGAGAGAAACTATCACAGGCGGAGGTGTGGCATTCTGAAGAATGAAGAAGTGTTTGTTCTTGGAAATACATTAAAGTGTAGATTTGCATTTTTGAGCAGGAATGTTTGGTTTCCCTTGCAGGAGGATTAGGATGGTGCAGCAGGAATACGAAGAGGAAGATTCAAGTCTAGGATTCAGTCCTAGACTTCTAGAGGAGGATTTCCAGGGCTGCAGAAAAGCACTCGTTTTGAAAGGCAAGCTTTGTGGAGAGAGAATTTCTTCAGCAGCTATTGAGTGTTGTCCTGGTGGACTAGATTATAATAAACAGCAGAGACAGAAGCAGTCTATGACATAAGGGAGGAGGCACATGTGAGAGAGAAGGGAAGACTGACAGAGGGGAAGCAGGCAGTGAGATGTGTCCTGAGCACTCCCTTTTGGGCTGATGGCTGGAGAGAGGAGCCATGGTGAATCAGTGGACATAAAAGCAAAGGAGTTTGTGTCCCGCCCTGCTCTGGATCCCCTGAGGCAGGCAATGTGTGCTGGTTGGCACATTGGCTGTGATGTGTCCCTGCGGGAGAAGTTGGCAGACAGATGGGACTGAGGCAGCTCCTGGCTCTCCCCAGCCTGCAGGCAGTGTGCAGGGGAACCACAGACCCTTAAGAGTCCCACTGAATAAATTGAAGGATTCTGGGAGGACGTAGGACTAGCCGGAGCCTGAGGTCAGAATGAAGAAGTGGCAGACCAGGAAGTGGCTGGCACACTGCAGCCAGGTGGTGGATGACAGAATGCTATCCCCAGCAGGCAGATGGATAGGCCTGCTGACTCTTAGCAGTCACCAGTATGGGGCATGAGCTGGACCCTAGAAGGAAGATGGAGAGAGAGAAACTAGCTAGTAGAGAGTGTCTTTAGGCAGGGCAGTCATTTTCTCACTTAATCCAGGTATTATATAATAGCCCTTTTGAGGTCAGTAGATTTTTATTTTGTGGCTGAGAAGCTGAGGCTCTTGAAGTTGGGGTAATTCACTCAAGGTCACTCAGGGCTAAGTTCTGTGTTCAACCTCAGCCATTCATCCCAGGGGCTTAATGTCAGTTTTTCTGCATTTCTGAAGTTTTTATTTTTTTCTGGTTTCTACTTTTAGATGTCTCATTTAATCTCAAAAGATGCTCAAATTCTTCCGAGATACATACTCCAAACATAAAATGCAGTATGGTTTGGCTTTATAGTAATGACTCAATCCATCACCTTTCAATAAAAATACTGTAGTAATACCCAACGGAAAATCCAACACAGTATAAAATTGGTTTGTGGGGAAACCCTCAATTAGTTCTCCCAGTTGATTTTATGATTCATTCATTTGGAGCTTATTGGATTTACATTTTGCACTCCCAAATTAAAAGGTAATAATGAAACACAGCAGAATATTGAATTTTCAAATTCATAGTACTTTGTTAATTTTCTATTATTCTTTTTTTGCATATGGCCAGAGTGTGTGATAAAGATCTTATCCCACTAAGTATATTTTCCTCATTCATTCATGAAAACAAAAACAGTATTACTACAAGAAATTTCATTTCTTATCATAATTTTGTCATAATTTGCATCCATTAACTTTTCTTAGTAGTTAAAAAAAATGCACATTTATAGACTCTTGGTTTTTCTCTTTCATGTAAAGAGCTCAGAATCACTGTTTCATCCTAGTAATGAGTAAAACCTGAACAGACTGAAAAGTCAAGAACTCTTCTTGGTCTGTGAGAGGGGAGAACACAGACAAATTGTTGTCCCCAAGATTGGAGAGATAGGCAAATACAGGGATACAGCTTACTGGAGCACAGACTCCCACCCAAGTGGAAACTGCCATGGGAACCAGTGCCAGAGCAGGAAAACCTCAACTGTGATGGTGTGTGGAGAGCTCTGACTTTTAAAACCTTCAGGGGCCAGGCATGGTGGCTCATGCTTGTAATCTTGGTACTTTGAGAGGCTGAGGTGAGAGGATTGCTTGAGCCCAAGAGTTTGAAACCAGACTGAGCAACGTAATGAAAACCTCACTCTACCAGAAAAAAAAAAAAAAAAAAGAGCTCAGGAGGACGTGGTCATAGGAGGGCCCTTACAATCTTGTGAACTTTCTCTCCAAGAGTGTAAGCAGGTTCCTGAGAAAAATCACCTTGTGCTTTTGGCAAAGGGAGGGGAGAATGAACCATGTTCATTCTCATGGTTCATCCCAATTCTAGTCAGTTTTAGCATTTCATGTGGAAGAAGGGAAATACCCAATTCTAGCCCACTCTAGTCATCCTGTACCACCAAAGAGGGGAGAAAAAAACTGAGAAACACTTGTGAAGTTTACGGCACAGAGTGAATCAGGTCCATTAAGACAGAGATATAATTATAGCACTATAGAATGCTGCCCCTCCATCCATACCTTACCACCACATTACAAAAGGACTATTTACACCATTTCCTTTGACCCAACACATGGTGTCCAGCTATCAAGAAAAAATTACAAGGCATACTAAAAGGCAACAAACAAAAACAGAAAAAGAAACACACCGCAGAGCAAGCATCAGTACCAGGCATGGTAATGATGTTGAATTATCAAGTGAGGAATTTAAAACAACTATGATTAATGTGATAAGTAAGGGCTCTACTGAGTAAAGTATACAGCTTGCAAAAACAGATGGGTAATGTAAGCAGAGAGATGGAAATTCTAAAAAAGAACAGAAAAGTAATGCTTAATGGAAACAAAGGATGTCTTTCATGGGATTACTAGTAGACTGGACATGGCTGAGGAAAGACTCTCTGAACCTGAGGATATGGCAATAGAAACTTCTAAAACTAAAAAGCAAAGAAAACAAAGATTGAAAAAACAAAATAGAATATCTAAGATCTATGGGACAACTACAAAGGAGTAACATGTGTGTAATGGGAATACCAGAAGAAGAAGAAAGAGGAGCAGAAGAAATATTGGAAACAATAATGACTGAGAATTTCTCCCTATTAACATCAGACACCAAACCACAAATCCAGGAAGCTCAGAGAACGCTTAGCAGCATAAATGCCAAAATACCCACACCTAGGCATATCATTTTCAAACTACAGAAAACCAAAGATAAATAAAAAATCCTGTTGCCTGAGACCAGGAGTTCGAGGCTACAGTGAGCTGTGTCATGCCATTGCACTCCAGCCTGGGTGACAGAGTAAGGCCTTGTCTCTAAAAATAAATAAAGAAATTAAATAAAGAGAGAAACTCCTGAAATAAGCCAGAGAAAAAGAACACGTCACTTATAAAGGAATAAACAATAAGAATTGCATCCTACTTCTCCCCAGAAAGCGTGCAAGCCAGAAGAGAATGGAGTGAAATAGTTAAAGTGCTGAAAGAAGCAGGGTGCAGTGGATCATGCCTGTAATCCTAGTTGCTTGGCAGGCTGAGGCAGGAGAATCACTTGAGGTCAGGAGTTTAAGACCAGCCTGGGCATCATAATGAGATTGTCTCTAAAAAAATGGAAAAAATATATAAGAAATGAAAGAGGGTCATTACTACATACCCAGGGACATTAAAAGGATAACAAAGGAATACTATGAACAACTCCATACCCATAAATGTGATAACCTAGAGGAAATGAATTAATTCCTTGAAATACAGAAGTGGCCAAAACCTAAGAAGAAATGGACTATTTCAGTAACTATATATCACATAAATTGAATCAATAATCAGTTTCCAAAACAGAAATCACAGGCCCAGATGGGTTCACTAGTGAAATCCACAAACATTTAAGGAAGGTGTGATACCAATTCTTTACAATTTCTTTCAGAGGATAGGAGCAGAGGGAATGCCTTATAACTCATTTTACCAGGCTAGCATTACTCTAACACCAAAGCCAGACAAAGACATTACAAGAAAACTATAGACCAATATTTCTGATGAATATAGATGCAAAAATCCTTAAAAAATTCAGCATATCAAATCCAAAACGTATAAAATAATTATACACCATGACCAACTGAGATGTATCCCTGCTATTTCCAGGCCTGTTCAACATTTGAAAATCAATTAATCCATCATATCAAAAAGCTTTAAAAGAAAAAAATCAGTGATCATATCAACAGATGCAGGAAGAGCATTTGACAAACTCCACACTCATCCATAATAATTCTCAGTGAAACAGCAACAAAGGAGAACTTCTTCAGCTTAATAAAGAATATCTACAGAAAACCTACAGCTAGCATCATGTTTTCTGGTGAGAAGAAGTTTTCCCCCTAAGATCAGAAAGAAGGCAAAGATGTCCCCTCTCACAAATGCTTTTCAAAATGGTACTTGAAGTTACTAATGCAATAAGACAAAAAAAAAAAAAAAAGAAGAAAAAAAGTTAAATAGAATGCGAAAGAGGAAATAAACTCTTTGTTCACAAATGTCATGATCATCTATGTAGAACATTCAAAAGAACTGACAACAAACTACTGAAACTATGAAGTGATTATAGGAAGGTTACAGGGTACCAGGTTAATATGTAAAAGTCAATTGCTTTCCTGTATTCTAGCAACAAACAAGTGGAATTTGAAATTAAAAACAATACTTTTTTTTTTAGAATAAAAGAATGAAAGAGAGAAAAAGGAAGAGATTTTAGAAAAAGAGAGAAAAGGAGAAAGAAAGAAACAGCAAAAGAAAGAAAAAAAGAATGAAAGATAGAGGAAGAGAAAGAGGGAGAGAGAACGGGATTCTTGTTCTATTGCCCAGGCTAGAATGCAGTCTAAAAATGGGTATTAAAAACCTCTTTTATGCCAATAATTGTGCTTAACAATGGAGACAGGAAGGAATAAGGGATGAAAATAACAA